>QEPC01012674.1:615446-628185 GCA_003113815.1 Sphenodon punctatus | reverse complement strand
GATGTTAGGGGTGAGTCAGGGGCGGGGTTTTTTGGGTCGGACGGGGGGGGAAGAGAGGGGGGCAAGAGAGTCAAGAGTTGAGGAGAGGGAGAGGTGTTGAGAGCACAGATGGCAGAGTCAGGGGAGGAGGAGGAGAAAACGGAGGAGAGGAGGAGGGATAGAGAGGAGGCAAATTCCATAGGGATGAAGGCCTGCATATTGCGGAAGGGGCGCAGAGAGGGGGAGGAGGAGGGGGGTTGGTGGGAGAGGCTGAAAGAGGCAAGGAAGTGATCAGAATTAGGGCAAGGATCAAAGGCGAGGTCAGCAAGAGAGCAATTTCGTGAGAAGATGAGGTCGAGGGAGTGACCGTCAGTATGGGTGGGGGAATTGGTCCAGAGTCGGAGATCAAAGGAGGAGGTCAGAGAGAGAAAGCGGGAGATAGAGGGCGTGGAAGGTGTGTCGACGTGAATGTTGAAGTCACCAAGAATGAGAGCGGGGATATCATCGGAGATGAAGAAGGTGAGTCAGGATTCAAAGTCTGGGAGAAAAGAGGAGAAGGAACCGGGGGGGCGGTAGATGACAGCAACACGAAGGTGCAGGGGGGAGTATAAACCCTGTTTTAATATTATTATGATTGTTTTAAATTTGATACGATTGTATTTTCATGTTTTTTAATTGTTAGCCGCCCCGAGCTGTTCTCAGGAGGGGCGGGATATAAATCGATAAAATAAAAATAAATAAATAAATAAATAAATAAAATAAAGGGCCAGTGCCTACTCCATCACACACCATTTCTGCTGGGTAGAATGCGTCAGATGCCAAGATGTGTCTCTGCGCAAGTAAGAGGGTGTGGGTCCCTACTCCCCTCCCCCACTCGGATGGCCCCTCTGCGTCACATCACTTGGTTGTTGTTGTTTTTATTTGCACCAATACAGCCCTGCAACATGCATAAGAAATGTTAAGACAGAGTTAGGTGCATGTCTGTGTTTTCACCTGTAGTCTCTATGCGCATTGTCCATTCAAATACACAGTGTTCACCTGTGAAGAGTAGGGCTTTACAGTTTCAGTCCCGCTTGCCGGGCACAGTCCCGCTGCAGGTCTGTGATGAGCCCCTCACAGTGCTTGTCTATCTCTCTCTTGAGTGCCCCACAGTTCAGTCTCAAGACAGGAGCCTCTCCTGTAGCCTACCAAACCCCTTAGCTTGGCCCATGCCATTCCCACAGGGTTTGCTTGGGAGGCAGAGTTCAGCATAGCTCCTGCCTTGTCTGAGTCTTCCTCGCCGCTCCCAAGCTTGTCCTGGCTAAAGCAGAGTTCTCCCCAGCTTCTGTCTTTTTTGCTGCTCTCTCTGTTGGTCTTAAGCAGCCCACTATCAGAGGCTGAGCTCTCTCCAGCTCCTATCTCTTCTGTATCCTCTCTCCTCTACTGAGTACTCAGCTCAGCTTTACCCTGGGGCTGGCTTTGCCACCAACAACTCAGCTGAGCCCACTTAGGAACTCAGCATTATAGTGTTTAGGTGCTGTCCCTCAAGGCACCACTGCCTGTGTTTCACTTGGCGCCTGCTAAGGTGCAATTATTTTTCCTCAGAGCATCTGTGCTTTCAGGCGGGTGCTACTCCCTTAAAGGCCCCGCAGCCCAAATAACCTGTTCCCTGCTACAAGGCCAAATAAAAAAAAACAACAGCCATGGGCTGGAGATTCCCCACCCATGGTCTGATTCATTGAGGGAGCAGACGCCTGCACAGATCTTGCGAATACATACATTCTCTCAGGGCTAAATCCAGAATAGTGTAGAGTAGTGGTGAATGAAAGAACTATCCAACAGGAACGTGCTATCTGTCAGATTGGTGCTCCGATCCAAATTCGCCAGATCGGGGCGTGCAGCCTGCTCTATGGGCAGATAATGTTCGATTAGTCATTTGGTTCAGTTCACTCATGTCTTAGATAGATAGATAGATAGATAGATAGATAGATAGATAGATAGATAGATAAGATGATGCTCCCTGGCTTCCCCTACCAGTAGCAGGGGAGGCAGAGGTACTAGGGGGATATATATTGTAGAGGGAGGTGATTGTCTTATAACCACCCCCACCCCAGAGCTGCTTTCTTGTCACTGTAGAACGCCACATTTGGATGGAGAAGAAGGTATCATTTTTATTTGGGGGAACAAGACAACACTGACAGTGGGAAGGTGCAGTTCAGAGTGTGTTTGGCTCTGTTTAAGAAGCTGCCTTCCAGTTACATGTCAGGAACATAAGCTGGGTCCCAGAGGCCTGATCCTGAGAAGTACTGACTATATATAAAAAAAATATTTTACATTTTGTTTCACTTGGATTTTTTGTTTTTATGCAGGGATTTGTTTCTATTTTCAATTTGTGGGTTTTCTTCCCTTAGATACAGTCAGCCATCTCACTGCAAGAGGAATAAAACCTAGGTAGGAATGGGCCCTGGTTCAGGAAAGGGAATGAGCTCCCAGCTTCACCTACAAGCGGCAGGGTAGACAGAGGTACTAGGGGAGTGCAGCTCCCCAGGCTCATGGACCCCGGTGCCATTGCACCACCTTTCCCTATTCTAGTTACACTCTTGCGTGACATTCTTTGACTGAAACTCTGGGTCTGTCTTGAGCCAAAGCACCCTCCTGTCAGGCAGTAGGGATGGGCGAACGCGGTTCGGAAGTTCGGAGTTCAGCCTGAACTTGGTCTGTTCGGTCGACCGAATCGAACTACCGAAACGAACTTGAATTTCAAACTGAACGAACCGAATTTCCGAACTCTGTTCTATTCGCTCATCTCTAGTGGCAACACACACCCAAAAACTTGGTTTTGAATGGCAGAACTTGGTTTGGAAGTTCAGAATTCGACCGAACTCAGTCTGTTCGGTCAACTGAACCAAGCTTCCAAACCGAACTCTAATTTCAAACCGAACTGAACCGAACTGAATTTCTGAACTCGAATTTCAAACCAAACCGAACCGAACCGAATTTCCGAACTCCGTTCTATTCGCCCATCCCTATCAGGCAGCTCCACTGACTGGGGACCCACATGCTCAGGGATTAAGAAACTAAGCCCTGCTGGTTTGTCTTCCACAAATATTACTAACATCTTCCCTTTCCTCAGCAATCCAGCCATCCTCCATACACTGGTCATCATCCACCCCTGCTCCTACAACCCCCAGCTCTGTGGGCCCCTCTGCTTCTCCCCTCACTCTTTTCCAGCTCACCCCAAATCATGCACCTGAAATTGTCTTCTTTTTTTGTCAGCAACCCAACACATCAGCTACAGAACAGACTCCACAAAGGCCATCATCTTCCATCACCAGTGGAAGCCAACAACCACATCCCTTCTATGATCATATCACACCTTTAACCCAGCAGTTCCCCAAATTTTGTCTGAATGACCCCATTTTGAGATTTAGCACAACCACACTTTGGACCCAACTCCCAACCCGCAGTCTGGGAAGCTGTGCTTTAGGTTAAACAGCTATGTGTTTGCCCCTCACCGGGAGCTCTTGGGTCTCACCTTCACCCCTCTATTTCTCCCTGAGCCAAAGTGGTACCTGGCCATAATGGGGAGTTTTCAGACCTCATCTCTCTGCATGCCCTAAGCCAAATAGCTATCTTTCTCCAAAATCACAGGTATCTCAGGCCTACCTTGAAGGGGAAACAAAGCTCCCAGCCTCCTGGATTTTCCATTCCAATCTTCTGAGCCTTCTTTGTGGGCTCTTTCTTTCCCAGTTGTATTTATCAGCCACTTGCACATGAGACAGGAGTGGGGAGGGTCTGGTACGAGCTGAAATCATGCCAGGTGGAATTGCAGGAAGCTCTGTTCATGTGCGTGGGGTTTTAGCCATTTCTGGCACAATTTCTCTCACGAATTACAGGGCTCAGGCCACTTCTACACAAGATAGGAGGGGGGCAGAGTTAAGCCCTGTAATCTGTGAGTGAAATCGCGGCAGAAATCACCAATTAATGTTTTAAACCTTGTGCACATGAGTGGAGTTTCATGTAACCCCCTTGGTGTGATCACTGCTCGGAGAACGCCCCCTTCTCCCATCTCATGTACAAGCAGTCTGCGTCCTATAATCCGTGAGAGAAATCGCGCTAGAAACAGGTTAAAACCTCGTACACACGAGTGGAGTTTCCCGCGATTACCTCTGATGCTGTTTCAACTCACACCAGTCCCTTCCCCCTCCTGTCTCATGTACAAGCGGTCACCACACTCTGGTTTCTGCCTGTGTCTCAAGTGCCAGTTTCTCAAGAGTCTTCTGTTTGCTCTCTCAGTGGTTTCAGACTCCAGTCTTTCAGCATTCTGTACCCTTACTGGTTAGATGGGCTTCCTCCCTTAGCTCTTCTGGCTGTGAAATTATACATAGCCCAATCACACCCAGCAAGTTTCCTCATTCATTCATTCATTCATTCATTCATTCATTCATTCAAAATTACTCCCAGCCCTTCCCCTAAGGATCAAGACAATTTACAAAAATAAGAACCATATAAAATATATTAAAATATATATTTAAAATCCCCTAAAACTCCCACCCCAACCCCCTAGAAACCCTCTGCCAGTCCCTATCACCACCAAGCAAATGCTTGGCCAAAGAGAAAGGTCATATAATTGCCTCCAGTAAATGCTCAGGTTTGGGCTCTGACAAACCTCCAGGGGAACGGAGTTCCACAAGAAGCTGACTGCTTATTACCATGTGCATCCCGTTTCCTTTTATGAGGCAACAAGTCTATTCACCTTCCCTCTGCTCTGGCTATGCCTCCTCCCAGTTTGAATTGCTTAACTGGTGTAACACAAATGGAGTCCCTCCAGAATCAGACTCAGGTCTGATTTCCTGCTTTCCCAGCACCGGATATTTATTTATTTTATTTATTTATTTATTTATTTATTTATTTATAATTTATATCCCACTCCCTCCTGCCCACAGGACAGCCCAGGGCGGCGAACAACATTCATTAAAACAATATAAATTTTAAAACAAATTAAAAATACAATATGTGGGGAAAAACCCCATCCCCAACCCCGCCCCACCCCTACCCCTTGCCAAAAGCCTGACGGAACAGCCAGGTCTTACATATACGCCAAAACAGCAGGAGAGTGGGAGCCAGCTGAGCCTCCTCTGGGAGCGAATTCCACAGCACAGGGGTGGCCACCGAAAAAGATCTAACATTGGTGGCCACCCACCTCACCCGGGGAACCTCCAAAAAGGCTCCCACGGATGATCTCAAGGGTCGCATGGGCACATGGGGAGTGAGGCGGTCCCGCAGATAAGCAGGGTCTAGACCATGAAGGGCTTTAAAGGTTAAAACCAGCACCTTGAACCTGGCCCGGTGCTTTATAGGCAGCCAGTGCAGAGCCCAGAGCACAGGTGTCATGTGCTCCCTGCGACCCGCCCCCGTCAGGAGACGGGCCGCGGCATTCTGCACCAGCTGCAGCCTCCGGACCAGCTTCTCGGGCAGCCCCACGTAGAGCGCGTTGCAGTAATCCAGCCTCGAGGTGATGAAGGCATGGATGACAGTGGCGAGGTCGGAGTCTGAGAGATACGGCCGAAGCCGCCGGACAAGATGTAACTGCCGAAACGCACTCCCCGCCACGGCCACAACCTGAGATTCCAGGCTGAGCCGCGAATCGAGGAGCACACCCAGACTCCGCACTTGAGAGACCATGGGAGGGTGAACCCCCCCAACAAGAGGAGATTCAACCACCCCCAGGTCCCCCAAGCCCTCGCCCACCAACATCACCTCCGTCTTGTCAGGATTCAATTGCAGATGGCTCGACCTCATCCAAGCCCCCACAGCTGACAGGCCCTGGGAAAATAAGGAGACTGCATGGCCTGGGTCGATGGAAAAGGAGAGGTAGAGCTGAGTATCATCAGCATACTGATGACACTGCATGCCATGAAACCCTCTCACGATCTCCCCTAACAGCTGCATATAGATGTTAAACAAGATGGGGGACAGAATGGCACCCTGCGGGACTCCACACATGAGATCCCGTGGGGAAGACGTACACTCCACGAAGACCACCCGGTGAGTTCTCCCAGCCAGGAATGAACGAAACCAATCCAAGACCGTCCCGCCAATTCCAGCACGGTCCCACAGGTGAGTCACCAACACCTTGTGATTGACTGTATCGAATGCAGCTGAAAGGTCTAGCAGGACCAGTAAGGTCTGACAACACTGGTCCAACACCAGATGGAAATCGTCAACCAAGGCCACCAATGTCGTCTCTGTACCGTACCCAGGCCGAAACACAGACTGGGAGGGATCAAGGAAACCGGTGCAGTCCAGATGTTCCTGGAGCTGCTGTGCCACAGCCCATTCAATAACCTTCCCTAAAAAGTATATCACACAAGACAGCAAAGCAAAACACTCTAATGCGCCCAGCCTGTTGTGAAACGCTACAGCGAGGAGAGTGCCTTCCTGACCCTTGCAATGAGTTCATGCCGTGAAGTGTGTGATCTAATTGTCCCTATTGCTGGCTTGTTTATCTACAAATGTTATTATCAGTCCTTAAGGTTTCCAGGAGGCTTTGGGTGCTTCTGTCAGCTCCAAGTAAGTGGCTGTCAATGTTGGGCTGATCCTGAGAATTTCTGAGTGCCCTCAATTCCCAGTAAAATCAAGGAGAGTTAAGGGTGCTCTCAGCATCTCCCAGGATAAGGCCTTGTGTACACTCTTTATCATCCTACTGAGTCACAGCCTCATTAGATTTCTAGTAACCTGGGAACAATGCCTTGGAGAAACTGCAACCTGGAGTTGACCGGCAAAGTATGCTTAATTGGGGTTAGCAGCAAATAAATGACACAGAGTAAAAGGAATCAGAGTAGCAGCTCTCAGGTTAGTGGAGAGGAAAGATGGCACTCAGAGTATATTGGGAGATGAAATGGAGCAGGAGACACTTAGAGAGTGCTCAATTACCTAAGCCATCAGGAGGCCAGCCAGCTTTAATGACAAGAAAGCTGGGAGTTCTTGGCCAATATCCTGAGCCAGAGATGGGGCAGAACGAAAGGAGAACTGGCTCCCCATGCCATCAAATGGTCGGCACAGAGGTGATTGATAACAGTTGGGAGGCAACATGTTCCAAGCCATTGCCCAAGGGGATCTCACAGAGGAAAGAAGCAACACCCTGATTGGGAGACGTCCTTTAATCATGATGCAGGGACGTAGCTACCACAGAGCGAGGGGGCTCAGTTGATCCCGGGACCTGGGCTCTAGGGAGGCCCTTTGCAAGATGTAAAAAGCTAGCACTGCTAGGAATTTTTCAGGGTAGGTGGCAGTGAGGAAGCAGAGCCAACACTATGGCTCCCACCTGTTCTGAACATTTTCCAGCAGCATCCAGTGCACTTGAAAAGACCCTGCCATGAAAGACATTTCTAGAGTCAGCAGGGGTGTGGTGGTGGCCCCACCAACTCTTAAAACCTCCTTCCTGATTGGGTTGCTGCCACTCCAAAGGGCAGAGGCTCCTGGGGGCACCAGGGTGGTTTCACCCCATTTGTGAGGGGTGGAACTGGCTGGGAGCCTTGTTGGGTGGGCTGCCGTGTAGGGACACCCCACTCCTCGTCCCTAGGGAGGGGTCCATAACTGGAACATGAGCTTGGGCCCACCGCAGCCTTGCTACGTCACTGTCATGAGGCACCAAGAAGGTCAAGACTTAATTAGCAACAGCCACTGCCAGCTCCTGTGATGGTGACTAGTGCTGGAATATTTAAAGGCATATGAATCAAAAGGATACATGGTTCTTATTGCTAGTCTTGGTTAGAAGTGAATGCCAACTCCTTCCTGCTATGTGGAAGGAGAGGTAGAATTCCAAACATGACCTCATGGGGGAGCTGTGGGAGACCTAGCTGGTTTGTAGGACTTTTTTAAAATCATCTTCTATTGCCTCTAATATTTAAGATCAAACAAAACCCCAAAGCTCCAGAGCAAGGCTCTCCTGGAGCCTGGTTCTAGGCTAAAAGAAACATTGACTTTCTCAGCATTAGATGTAAAAAGATCAATCAATCTAGTTTTGTTCAAGAACTTCACAAAAATCTTGTCCCCCTTTCCCACTCCTGCAGTCCATTCACTGTGCTTCTCCTTCTTATGATTATGTTTTATTTCCATGCCATATGTCAGGGACCTAGCGGCTGACTCCTGAGTCTGAAGTCAAGAGCCGAGTCAGGAAAACGTGGGTCAAGACCAGGAAACTAGACAGGAGTGAGAGCAGGAGGCTGGGTCAAGGGGAGAAGAGGGAAGATGGAGCCAAAAAGTTTTTGGCCTTGTTGTAAGGAATAAACAAAATAAATTAAATTCCAATGATCTCTTGAGGTGTCTTCCCAAGATCTTGGGACCTCATTTCTTTAGAAAAACATCAGAAGATTGAGGAACTTCTCCAGTACTGCATTGTGAGCCACTAGAAGTCTTCCCACCCATCATTTCAGTTTGGGCCCCTTTAAAATTCCACCTCTGTTGTTGGAGAGACTTAGAGGAACACCAATTAATTCCTTTAAGGATATAGGGTGTTTTCAGACAAGACGCTCCCCACCCACTATCTACCCACCTCCCACCCACTATAAATGTTACAGGGCACCCATAGGGCAACAAAGCGGCTGTGCAACATGTATAGTGGGTGGGTTGGTAGTGGCCATAGAGCGTCTTGTCTGAAAATGCCCATAGATTCAGGGTTCGAATATTAATCCTAGAATTATAGGGTTGGAAAGAACCTCAAGGGTATCTAGTCCAATCTACTTCTCCACGGCAGGATATCCTCTGCCTATAGCATTGCAGATGGATGCTTGTCCAGCCAGGTTTTGAAAACCTCTGAGGATTCCACAACTGCCCTGAGCATCTTATTCCATTATCCAACAGTTCTTACATCTAGGAAGTTTTTCCTAACGTCTAACCAAAATCTACATTGCTACAATTTAAACCCATCCCTTCTTCTTCTCTTTTCAGTAGAGCTGAAACTTGGACATTGGAAAACTTTGGAATACACCAGGGATTCTGGTCTGAAGTTCTGAAGTCCAAAGTTCTGAGTATCAAGGCTGGTCTCCAGAAAATTTTGGAAGCCTCCATCGAATGCTGGTACCATTGCACATATGATTGGAATGATCTGGACGGTTGACCCTTTAGCTTCTCTGAGCTAGGAAACGAAACTTAGTCCCATATTTGGTAGGAAGGGGGTACGGGATGGGACAGCTGAGTCACGAACAAGCCAGATGGCAAGTTTTGAATGGCTGTCAAGGGCAAAATAAAAGTGACTGTACAGACATTTTCCATTCTCTTTGGTGAATTTGGCTGTGTGCACTACACTGCTGATCTATAAGTAATTGGCTTGGGGGGGGGAGGGGCTGGCCTGGCCTACCTTGACCTATAAGGGCAATGCTGGGAGATGGGGGGTTAGTTGTTTCCACAATGCCATGATTTATTTATTTTTTAAATAAGTGGGTGCCACACTGCTGCTGCCTGCTGCTTGGCCCTGGCCTGGGCTGTCCAAGTTACCAGTGCCACACCAATCCCATGCCTTTTTAAAAATTAAGCAGGTGCCACTGCTGCCTGATGCTCACACTGCTTTGCACCATGGTGGTCAGAGGGATCTGCCTAGCTCCACTTCGCCTGGCCTGGATTGTCCATTAGAGGTGTGCACCAGGGACCCATGTCATTTTTCGTTTCCGTTATTTAAATCTTTTGTTTTCATTTTCATATCAACATCTCGGTTTTGTTTTTGCTTTCGCTTTCGCTTTCCATTGGTTTCAATTGATAACACATTTTAGGTTGTAACTTTTTTGTTTTTGGTGAGAGTGGAGAGCAAATGCGGCATACGTTTAGATATTTGAAAGTTGCTATCACGTCTCCTTACTCTTCTTTACTCTAGGTGAAGCAAACCCAATTCCTTCAGCCTTCCCTTGTGTGGTTTGTCTTCCGCCCCCCCTTATCATCATAATTCTCAAGGACTTAAACCTGAGGTATTCCTCATACAAAAGAGTAACATAAATGGAAGTCAAAGCAAGTGCTGGGATTGGGGTCATTTTCTACCTCTCTGGTGCACTAAAAGTAAAGCTATCAAGCTAAAGAGGTAGGGGGAGAGTTCCCCCCCTCACATTTCTCATCCATTTCCAAGTGATTGAATAGACTGGACCAGCCTCCGCAAGTGTATTCCCCATGCAAAGAGGCACACAAATAATAGCAACTTAAGAGTGGTGACATCTCCAAGCCTCTTAGGAGACTAATTCTCCAACAACATTAATTCAACATAATGCTTTCATGAATAGAGATGGAGCTAATGCAGGTTTTAAAAGTTAGGCTGCTTATTCTTGCTGATCTTAATTTAAAGAAGTGTCTAGTCTGGAAAGACATTGCATTTCTAGCTTCAATTTGCATGACTGGAGAACGGGCCCCCCAGCTCAATGAGATGCCCGGGCGATCTCATCAGATGCCAGCTTTTGTTTGCTGTTATCCATAGATAATGAGGAGGCCAGTGGGTGGAGGCCTGCACACAAATCCCAAGGAGGAAGAAAAAAAATACCTCCTCCAATTCTACCATTCCCAAAAGAGCAGCAAATGGATATTTTCCAGGGACACGTACTATTATTATGACATGATGCACACCACACCTTTTGCAGGTCCCAAGGCACGTTCTCAAATTCCAAACCATTAGAAGTGACTAATAAAACTCAGCAATGTTCATTAAAAGCCCATTTTCCTGGGGTTTTCAGTAAGTTTCGTTTGGTTAGATCATCAGATATTCAGTCACTTTATCGCATTTCCAAACAAAAATTGATAGACAAAAATGGGAAAAAACAATTGAAAAACCCAAAGTGAACCTTGGAAAGTAGTGGGCATGAATAATATTTCACATCTGCTTTTCCAGACCTGAGTCAAAGTGAATGAATTCAACAAATATGGTGTTCCCAGCAAGTTTGGGTTTTTGTGGTATCGGATACCACAAATACACAGAAGAAGACTCAGCATCTAAAAAAGATGTTAAACTCTTCGGTCACTTAGTTTTAGGACTGAAAATTGGACTAATGAGAAGGAGGCTATATCACTGCTTTTTAGAGCTGAAAGGGGTAGCAAATTTTGAACCCACACGTAAACCCCCAAATTTTGAGTACCCTTTCGGGTGCCCAATCAGAACCCAAATATCAAAGCAGCTATCCAAATACCGGGTATTGCTGTTACAAAGTTAACCATTTTTTGTTTTGCTGACTCATTCTTGCTTACTGTGTAACTGTATTAATATCTTTCTAAATTTACCCTACCATTTTCCTATCTCTGTAAATGGCACAAAATGGAAAATTGGTAATGGAAACCCGGTAACTTGATAGCTTGTGACGTTAGGGGAGATCGTGAGGGGGTTTCAGGGCATGCAGTGTCATCGTAATCCTAGAATTATAGGGTTGGAAAGAACCTCAAGGGTATCTAGTCCAATCTACTTCTCCACGGCAGGATATCCTCTGCCTATAGCATTGCAGATGGATGCTTGTCCAGCCAGGTTTTGAAAACCTCTGAGGATTCCACAACTGCCCTGAGCATCTTATTCCATTATCCAACAGTTCTTACATCTAGGAAGTTTTTCCTAACGTCTAACCAAAATCTACATTGCTACAATTTAAACCCATCCCTTCTTCTTCTCTTTTCAGTAGAGCTGAAACTTGGACATTGGAAAACTTTGGAATACACCAGGGATTCTGGTCTGAAGTTCTGAAGTCCAAAGTTCTGAGTATCAAGGCTGGTCTCCAGAAAATTTTGGAAGCCTCCATCGAATGCTGGTACCATTGCACATATGATTGGAATGATCTGGACGGTTGACCCTTTAGCTTCTCTGAGCTAGGAAACGAAACTTAGTCCCATATTTGGTAGGAAGGGGGTACGGGATGGGACAGCTGAGTCACGAACAAGCCAGATGGCAAGTTTTGAATGGCTGTCAAGGGCAAAATAAAAGTGACTGTACAGACATTTTCCATTCTCTTTGGTGAATTTGGCTGTGTGCACTACACTGCTGATCTATAAGTAATTGGCTTGGGGGGGGGAGGGGCTGGCCTGGCCTACCTTGACCTATAAGGGCAATGCTGGGAGATGGGGGGTTAGTTGTTTCCACAATGCCATGATTTATTTATTTTTTAAATAAGTGGGTGCCACACTGCTGCTGCCTGCTGCTTGGCCCTGGCCTGGGCTGTCCAAGTTACCAGTGCCACACCAATCCCATGCCTTTTTAAAAATTAAGCAGGTGCCACTGCTGCCTGATGCTCACACTGCTTTGCACCATGGTGGTCAGAGGGATCTGCCTAGCTCCACTTCGCCTGGCCTGGATTGTCCATTAGAGGTGTGCACCAGGGACCCATGTCATTTTTCGTTTCCGTTATTTAAATCTTTTGTTTTCATTTTCATATCAACATCTCGGTTTTGTTTTTGCTTTCGCTTTCGCTTTCCATTGGTTTCAATTGATAACACATTTTAGGTTGTAACTTTTTTGTTTTTGGTGAGAGTGGAGAGCAAATGCGGCATACGTTTAGATATTTGAAAGTTGCTATCACGTCTCCTTACTCTTCTTTACTCTAGGTGAAGCAAACCCAATTCCTTCAGCCTTCCCTTGTGTGGTTTGTCTTCCGCCCCCCCTTATCATCATAATTCTCAAGGACTTAAACCTGAGGTATTCCTCATACAAAAGAGTAACATAAATGGAAGTCAAAGCAAGTGCTGGGATTGGGGTCATTTTCTACCTCTCTGGTGCACTAAAAGTAAAGCTATCAAGCTAAAGAGGTAGGGGGAGAGTTCCCCCCCT
>QEPC01012674.1:568986-615068 GCA_003113815.1 Sphenodon punctatus | reverse complement strand
TGCTATTTCGGTGTGTATGTAAGACCTGGCTGTTTCGTCAGGCTTTTGGCGAGGGGTAGGGGTGGGGTGGGGGCGGGGATGGGGTTTTTCACCACATATTGTATTTTTAAATTGTTTTAAAATTTTATATTGTTTTAATGAATGTTGTTCACCACCCCGGGCTGCCCTGTGGGCAGGAGGGGGTGGGATATAAATTATAAATAAAATAAATAAATAAATATCCGGTGCGTGTATGTAAGACCTGGCTGTTCCATCAGGCTTTTGGTGAGGGGTAGGGGTTTCCCTACATATTGTATTTTTTAATTGTTTTAAAAAAAAATTATTGATTGTTGTTCACACCCCCGGGCTGCCCTGTGGGCAGGAGGGGCGGGATATAAATTTTAAATAAATAAATAAATAAAATAAATAATGATACTTCTGTAACTTGTGTAAGTCATCAGGTACTAAACAGATACTGTTTAATACCCAATTCACTTCAGACAGGCTGGTTACCGCAATTTCAGAGGTTATACCCAATTTTTGCAAACACCTGTTTCAGTTCTAATACTTTCCTTACAAGAAACAAAGGGGCTGATCCCAACTCATGTGCAACACTGCTATGGGAATTATGGCGTATTCACAAACCATGTGCTTGCAACTGCACATGTGACCTCACGTAAGCCACATGTGTGGGGCGGGGGGGGGGAGGGTTGGGATTATGCCCCCAGACATTTTCCCAGTTCATATTCCATCCTCAAATAGACTGAATGGGCCCTAGAATAGCTACACAATCCAGGACTCCCAGTATCCCCAGTCTTGCAATATTAGCAAGCACACCAATCCCAAGTGATTCAGTCAGAGGCAGATTTGTCCATTTTCATTGTCCATTTTCATTGGCTAACCTAGCTGTTTATGGCAAAAGGAGTTACCTCCCACCATGAGCTGAGAGAGTTCAAGTTTAGTCAATGGAACAAGGGTGGAAATTGGAGAGAAATTGGAGAGAAAGAAAGGGAGGGGGGATTAAATTCTTTGCTGATGAAATTGCGGAAAAATTTCTGCCTCCAAAAAATAAAACAGATTCCATTATTCACTTTTACAGAGGGTGGAAAGAAAGAAATACATGCAGAATCCACAATCCAAACGTGGGACGAGAAAACAGGTACAGAAATGTGAATGAACTTACTCAAAGATACAAGACTACGGGCATTTTTACATGAGGTTAGTTTCTCGCAGCTTTCTAAAGTGTGCGGGAAAGAAACTCCAGCGCGCGCGGGGGTGGGTGGGTTAGACGTTCTCCCCTGCTACCAGAAGTCAGCCGGGTGCAATTGGGAACAGTGGGCGCTGGTGAACTAGCGCACGCTTGGAGATGCGGGCTTGTAAAAACCTTGACATGGGTTTTTTACAAGTCTGGGTCTCCGAACACGAGCTAGTTCACCAGCGCCTCCTGTTTCCAAAGGTACCCGGTAAACTGCCTGTAGCGGGAATGAACGTCTAACCCACCCAACCCCACCCAAGGGTTTGTTTCTCCCACACTTTAGAAAACCACAAGAAACTAGTCTCATGTAAAATTGCCCTTACTTAGTAACAGACCCTGGGTCTCCTTAGTCCCAGTCTGACTTCCCAAAATTGGAATGGCTCAGGTATAATTTGAAGGAAGCGAATCGCACAGCCATGGAAATAATTGTCTTTCTTACCATCCCCTCAGCATTGTAACATGATCCTGTCAACTTTCTGAGCCTCTGCACTCTCAGCCATCACAACCTGACACAGAGTGATAGTCAGTCCAGTCAGTGTCTCAGACAGACCAGCTGGATGTTATTTAAGCCTTTAAGTTAACCTAAAAGTAAAAAAAAAACAACTTTAGTCACACTCTATCTGCCAGCAAAGCTGTCTCATTTCCATTGGAGGATTTCTCATACTACAGGGCAGCCAACCTGAAAGCGCGTGAAACTTCCAGAAGCTTCCTGAATTTTGTATGTTCTCCAAAGTGCATGGAGCCAGCCTGACCTTCTAGACTATGCACTTTTATCTTCTGCAACTAATAAACACCCAGAGATCCTCCTGGCATGAGTGTGTGAATGCATTTTTCACTCAACTTACCTCCACTACCCACTCCCTTGGATTCAGAGATCGGAAGGAACAAGCACAAATCAATGAAGTTCTCTGAAGTTCATATCTAAGGTGTCAAGAGGTAGGACATGTTAGTTTGGTGACTTTCAGCTTCTTTCTCCCTAAATATATACTTTGGATCGTGTTGGTGAAGAGATTTTGCAGGTTTAATTTAGCTTTAGGAATGTTAAATGCTTCTGCATTGAGTTAGTGACATTTTCTGTATTCTCGAAAGTGCTTTTGTATTCCCAAGGAATTCCCAAAGGAATTATTATTACTATTATTTTGAATTTATACTTCAGCCTTTGCAAAAAGGATCACAATAGCACATCAAAACAAATACAAATAAGTTGCATTAACCCCAGAATGCAACCAACCCACAAGCCCCTTAGCTTCTCAAAATACAATAAAAACCAAGCAACAAAACACAGTTAACCACACCCTTCCTCACTCCCACCCACTCCTTCTTCATTGCCTCCCACCCAACGGAGTCCTCATCCCCTGCCCCTTCCATCCCCCAAATGCAAATAATAATACAGATGAAACTCCTACCTCCACTCTACATCCCACCCACTCCCTTGACTTGAGTCCCCAGTCCTGCCCCTCCTCTCATTGGGGTCAGTGTAGAACTGAAATGAGTACCTGCAAAAATGGGTATACCTGACAAATGTCCAGTACCCAAATCAACTCTATTTGCATAACCGTTGTCTTTGAATGTCAACTTCCAGTATTGATTTATTTTTTTCATTTCCATTCCAATGTTTCAGTTTTCTGACCTGATATACCAATCAGTAACTGGAAAAACAAAAATCAGTACCAGAAGTTACCGATTTGGGGGGTTTATGGGTATTCAATTGGCACCTGGGTAACCCACCAGGTAACTGATGCGGCATCTGAAAATGACAGTATTACCCACGGGTACTAAATTAAGGTCCCGTTCCAGCTGCCACAATATCCTATTGTGAAAATTTTATAATGCTACTATATAAGTCCATGGTGCATCCAAACCTTGAATACTCTGTGCAACTCTGATTGACCCATCTCACAAAGGATACAGTAGAATGAGAAAATATGCAGAGAAGGGCAAGAGAGATGATTAAACTGAAGGAGTGGCTTCATTATGAGGAGAGGTTCTTTAGGTTAAGGCTGCTCAGCTTAGAGAAGAAATGGCTGAGGTGGGTGGCTTTTGTTATCTATTGGATTTAGGTGCTCTGATCGCAATTCGCTTGGTAAGATGTACGACTTGCTCCACTAATAACTGCGTTTGGTTTGGTCATTGGTTCAGGCTAGTTCAACAGTCGTTCAGATTGATTTGGTGTTCAGTTCGGTCCTATTCATTATTTGGTTTGTTCGGAACCAAACAGCAATTTGTGGACTAAACAAACTGGAACCACACCAGACAAACCAGACCCAAACCGAATTGGACATCTGCTCCAATGCAAGCATCCACTTATATTCAGACATTTTGGGTACTTTCAGACGTTACGGGCGGCCGGTTCACCACAGCGAACCACCAGGGGGGGCGAACAGCGCAACCACGGCCGGGGGTTGGAAAACGACCCAAACAGACGTGCCGGGAACGGCACCACGGCCCGGAACCGGGCCGCACCATCACGGCCCGTGGCAGCACAACAGACGTGCAGCCGAACCCCCGGCGGGCGCTAAACCCCCACAAGGCACCGGGCAGGGGCGGGACACAGACATGGCCGACTGAGGGCAAACGAAGCCACAAGGCACACAAGGGAACGCCCACACAAGGGAAACGGGAAGGGAGGGGGGAAGAGCGAGAACAGGCTGACAGCCGGCTCACACAGCGGTCCCGCAGCGGGGCACAATGCACGGCCACACGCCCGGGCACACACACACACACACACACACACACACACACACCAGGGAAAGGCCGGGAAGGGGGGAAGGGGCGCCCGGAACACCCCACCCGGAACACCGGCAGGGAGGGGGGGGCACCACCACGGGGCAAGGCACAGACAGCAGCAACCCCCACCCCCACACCACCCCAGTCCAGTCCAGTCCAAGGAGGTGCCCCCACAGGAACAGAGGCAGTCTCGGGGGGGGGGGGCGGACCCCCGGAGCAAGGCACGTTGGGGGCCCCCAAAGCACAGCGAGGCCGGCGGAGGGGCGCCAGGAGGAGGAGGAAGGGGGCCCCACAGTCAAAGGCTGGCACAGGCAGGGCAGCCGGGTCCAGCGGTGCTCCTCCGCAGCACCAGCGACGCTCAGGCAGCACCCACGGAGTCACGGGGATGGAGGGGGCCCAGGACCACGGCCAGGGGCAGCAGCAAGCAGCGAGGCGGGCGGGAGCTCACCGAGGTGGGGTCCGCAGGTCGGGAGCGGCCAGCGGGGACCAGGGCCCCCCCCCGGGCCGGGGCGGGAGCCCACACGGGGGCACCACGCCGGGGGGGGCAGGCCAGCGACGCGGGGCTCACGGGCCGCTGCCGGGGGCCCCGCTGGCCCCAGGGCCCGGGTGGCCCGCCCGGTGGACCAGGTGGGGCCAGTGCAGCATGCCCCGGCGGTACCCCTGCAAGGACATGTAGTGGGCGATCAGGTAGTAGGCCTCGAAGGGATCGGGCATGGTGAGGGCCAGCTGCACATCCACACGCGCCCACACCGCCAACAGGGATGACATCTCCACCGCGGAGGGCTCCGGCACACAGCAGGCAGCAGAAGGGGGCCACGGAAGATGCCCCAGCTCCAGAAGCCGCTGGAACGCCGCCCCACGGGTGCGCTGGTACCCACGGGCCCCGTGAACACAGGAGAAGTAGCTCACGGCCAAGGCAGGGCCACCCTCGGCCAGGCACTCCGAGTAGGCGCCCAGACCACACACCACCAGCGCTGACACGGTCTCCGAGGCGCTCCAGGGCACATGGGCGCACAGCACCTCCGGGATGCGCCCCTCGGGGAAACGAGCCAGCCCCAGGGCCTCCGCATGCAGCCGGCAATCACGGGCGCTCACCACATGGCCAAAGTAACGGAGCCCGGAGCTCAGGCTCTCGTAGGCACCTGCACGGCTCCCCGGCCCGGCCAGGAGCAGCTGCACGGCAGGGGTGTGCCACAGGTCGCACAGAGACATGGTCTCGCGGAAGGCCCAGATATGGGGGGCCCCTTGGGGGCCGGACAGCGGGAGCCCCATGGATGGGCAGCCAGCCATGGTCCAGCACAACAGGGAATGGGACACGGAGCCCGGAGGGCACACAGACTGCCCAGGGCCGGGAGAGGCTCGGCCCGGCCCCCGGGACAGGGAACACGGGCCCGCACCGCAACATTGTAGCACAACAGAGCGAGGCGTGGGGTGCGGGCCCGGCACAGCTGCAGAGAACAACAGCGAGCTCTCTGTCTGCCTAATCGCACCTTCAAGGCCATCCCGCTACAAACAGCGAGGGGAGGGGGCCCGGGGTGCTGGGGGCGGGAGCAGCCGGAACGCACCGGCACAGGGCGCGCGCAGGCCCGCGAGGCCGACCCCCGGGCGGAGCCACCAGCACCGGGCCGCCATAAGCGCTCCCAGCCCCCACCGGGGCCCCAGCACCATGGAGCGCGATAGGGCAGGTGGGAACTGGATGTTCCTCGCGCTCGCGGCTGAGTGGCACCGTGACCACACTGAGCAGCTGTGCCTCCTGACCGAGAGGGTGCACCTGGCCGTCCGCCTGCGCTATGTCCTGGCCCTGCGGGCTGGCGTGCGCCTCCGGGGCCAGCAGGCCCGCAGGAGAGTCCGTGCCCGGCTCAGGGCTCGGCGCCGGGCCTGGGGGGCGTGGCTGGCCGCCTGCCGGAGCCTCACCCGGCCCGCTGCGCTCCGAGGGGCCGCGAGGCGGTTCCGCTGGGCAACGCAGACCCTCCGCCGGGCAGCGCTGCTGGCTATGCCCATAGCGCGGAGCCTATGGGTCACGGAGCGGCCCCAGGCCTGGTGGGAGCGGGCCCAGGCCCACTGGGGGGAGGCCGAGTGGGGGTCCCACTTCCGGATGGGCAAGGCCACCCTGCTGCGCCTAGCGGAGCTCCTCACGCCCTGGCTGGAGCGGCAGCACACCTCCATGCGGGAGCCCATCCCCATGGTCCAGCGGGTGGCCATAGGGGTCTGGGCCCTCGCAACGCCCGACTCCTGCCGCTCCGTGTCCCAGCACTTCGGGGTGGGGCTCAGCACGGTCGCCTGCATCGTGCGGGATGTGTGCGAGGCTGTGGAGGGCGTGCTCCTCGACAGGACCATCCAGCTCCTGGACCAGGGCGCTGTGATGGCTGGCTTCGCGGCCGGGGGCTTCCCGAACTGCATCGGAGCCGTGGACGGCACACACATCGAGATCCTGCGCCCGGCCGCGGGGGAGGCCCTGGAGTATGTGAACCGGCACGGATACTACTCCCTGCACCTGCAGGGGGTGGTGGACCACCGGGCCCGCTTCATAGACATCTACACGGGCAACTCCGGCCGGAGTCACGACGCCAGGATCATGACCATCTCCCCCTTCTATGCCCGCATGTACCGGGGGGACTTCGCGGACATGGGCATGAGGTGGATCGAGGGGGTTCCCATGCCCCCCTGCATCCTGGGGGACCCCGCCTACCCCCTGACCCGCTGGCTGATGAAGGTCTACCCTGTCCCGAGCACCCCTGCGGAGCAGGTATACAATACCCGCCTGTGTGCGAGCCGGACCGTGGTGGAGCGTGCCTTCGGGGCCCTGAAGCAGCGCTGGAGGAGTATAGCTGGCCGCCTGGACTTCACCGTCCCCACCTCCGCCCTGGTGATCGGTGCCTGCTGCGTTCTGCACAATGTGTGCGAGACCGAGGGGGCGGCCCTGGAGTACCCCGAGCCCCACCGGCCCCCCGGTCCTGTTCCCCTGTACGTGAACGCAGGGAACCCCCGGGAGTACCGGTATGCCAAAAGGATCCGGAACGCCCTTGCAACCCACATCGCCCGGGGGGGCCCGCTGTGAGGGCCTTCCCGCCCCTGGGGGCCCCACCCCCCCTTCCGTGCCAATGCCCCTGTACACGCGGTCCCACAGCCCTGTCCCCCCCACAAACGGGCCGGGGACAACTGTCTCTTTACAACACTTTATTGCCCACACAGTTCACACAATCACCCTGTGCCCCCTCCCCACCCCCGTGCCCGTGACCCCGTCCACCACCCGCCCTCATGTGGCCCTCCCCCTCCCCCCCCTTCCCACCATCCCCCCGCGTTTCCTGGGCCGACCCCTCGTGCGGCCGCTTGGGCCCACCGAGCTCTGGGAGCTCCCCTCCCCCCCACTGTCCGTGTCCCCTGCCGTGTCCTGGGCCGGTCCCGGCCCCGGCAGGGGGCCGGGCGGCGGATGGGCAGCTGTGCCCGGTGCCCCGGTCGCGCCCCGGGGGGGCTGGACCCTCCGGAGGCCCGGGGGCACTGGGAGGCGCATGCGAGGGCCCTGGGGCCGGGGGGGCGCCAGGGGCGGCAGGGCTGGGCCCGGGGGCGCCGAGGGGCCCGGCATGGGGACCTGGGCGGGCAGGGCGCCCGGAGGTGCGCCGGCCATCACGTAGGCACACATGGTGCCCGCATGCAGGAGCAGGGAGGTCCCAATGTCGTGGGACCTGTCCATCTTTGCACTGTGCTCCCGCACCATGCCCTGTATGTCCTGCCGGAGGCCCCTGAGCAGCCCCTGCTGCCGCTGGTGCTCCCGGCGCTCCCGCCTCCGCTCCAGGCGCACCTCCGCCTCCAGCCGGCGGTCTGTCTCCAGGGCCTTCTCCATGGACCGCTCTATGGCCGCCTCCATGCGGTCCACGGAGGCGATCATGCGCTCCCCCTGTTCCTCCGCCCTGCGGACGATGTCCTCCGCTTGCTCCTCCCTGCGCCTGCGGACCCGCGCCCGGTACTCCCGCATCCGCTGGGCTGGGGCTGCGGCCGGCGGAGGCGCCGCGCGCGGGGGCTGCCCTGTGGAAATGGGCGGGTGGGTCAGTGCAGGGCCCTGTCCCCTAGCGGGGTCGGGTCCCGGGGCCCCCTGCCCCCCCTCCCCCACTGAGGCCAGAGGCCCCCCTGGGCTGGCGCCCGGGGGGCCCTCCCGCAATCCCAGCCCTCCCGCCTTACCTGGGTCCGGCACCTGCTCTCCTGTGCCCTCCGCGGGGGCCTGCACCGTCTCGCTGGCCCGGTCCTGGGGCTCCCCATGTCCTGCGGGCGGGAGAGGGGGGAGCGGGTGAAGGGGGCTGGTTGTGGCCCCTGCAGCAGGGCCCCCACCCCCGCCCCTGCCACCGGCCCCCTGGTCTTGCCCCCCCCTGCCCTGGGGGCCCGCTTACCCTCTATGTCCGTCTCCGAGCCTTCGGAGGCCGGCGCCTCACCCTGGGAGTGCTCCCCCTGGGACCACTGGCTGAGGGTGGTGAAGGTGCCGACCTCCGACTCCGCCTGGCCGGCCCGGCGTTGGGATGTCTCCGGGCTGCTGCTGGGGGGGGGCCTTGGGGCCTCTGCGGGTCCCGGGTGGTCCTCCTGGGGGTGGGGGTCCCCTGAGCTCGTGTCTACCGGGCGGGCGGCGAGGGGAGGGGGTACCTCGGCCCGCTCCCTGCCCTGGACCACAGCGCTGCCCACCAGGCGTGGGGCAACGATGGAGCCCTTCATGTGAAGGATGCGGTCCAGGGCATCGTAGTAGGGGGCGGTGCGGGCCCCGTGGCCGGAGCGGCTGTTATTGTCCTTGAGGGCCTTGTACCCCCTCTTGAGCTCCTTGGCCTTGGAGCGACACTGGTTGACAGTGCGCTCGTGCCCCGCCGCCTCCATGTCGCGCACGATGTCCCGGTAGACATGCTCGTTTCGCTGGTTTATTGCGAGCTCCACCTGGTATTCAAGGGTCCCCCAGATCCGTATGAAGTCCCGGGTCTCCTGGAGGCCCCACTGTCCCCCTCTGTGATAGGCCTTCCTCCGGCTGGGCCCCTGCTGTTCCTCCTCCCGGTGCAGCTCCTGCTGCACCTGCCTGTGCTCCTCCTCCACCTCCTCCTGGGGCTCGTCCGCCCGGGCCGACTTTCGTGTCTGGGGGGGGGGAAGGGGGGTGGTTGGTTGCTGGGTGAGGGTGTGGGCCCTCTTGGGGGCCCCCTGCCCCCCTGCCCTCCGCCCGGGGTCCCCCTGCCCCCCTGCCTTCCGCCCGGGGTCCCCCCCGGCCCCCTCCACAGGGGGTTCCCCTGTGCCCCCTGTTCCCCTCCCAGTGGGTGCCCTTACCCGTTTCCTGGGTGCCTCCTGTGGGCCTGTTCCGGCCGCTGTCCCCGGGGCGGCGCGACCCGGCTGCAGCTGCGGTTGGTGTTCCCGGGGCGCCTCCCTGGTGGGGTGCTCCCGGGTGCCCCCTTCCTGCACCTGTGCCCCCTCCGCCTGCATCGCTGGGCCTGGCTGCACGTGCTCCGCCTCCTGTGCCGCCGCTGTCGCTGCTCGTGCCTCCGGTCTCTTCCGCTTCCCTCCTCGCTCCATCCCGCCACGCTTGCTTGCTGCTGCTCTCGCTTTAAATCTCCCTCCGGTGTTTGTGTTGGTGCCGGTTGCCTGGCAGCGACGCTGCGTGCCTCGTCCCCGGCCGGGGCACCGTTTATTTGGTTCCGCTGGGGGATTGGCGTCCAGACGTTACTTTTGCTTGGTTCCCTGTGGGGGTTGGTTTGACCACGCTTCCCGAGACCTTCCCCCGGCTAGCCCGGGAAGTGTGGTTGAAACTGACCCCATGTGGGTATTGAGCGTGATGAACATCTGGCGCACGCCGTTCAGACGTTCCGGGCCCTTTGGCCCCGCAGGGGGGTTGAGCGTGGTTCAGTGTGGTTGAGCGTGATCTCGTAACGTCTGAAATCACCCTTTGCTGCTGAGCCAAGCAAGAGGATAATACCCATGAGTAATAGAATCATTATTTGTTTCATCACTAGTTATGGTAGAAGTAAATAGGGAGCTGTTATTTACCCTGAGTGGTAGATGGGTATTTCATATTTCACAGCTTTGTGGCTTCAATATTCAGTGCTTCGCTACTTTTTTGTTTTTAGATTTTCACTTAGTTTTCATTGGTTCATGCATTTCCCCCTTGTTGAGCCCTCTTTCCTCTGCATTATGTCACACCAGATACCCCAATCATGATTTGCACAAATGCAAAAGAAACTCCCAGTAGTACCAGACAAAAACACAAATTAATGAACGAGTGAAGTCAAAACTTGTGTGAATTTTATAAAGGAAGGGCACAAACTCCATTGAAGTCAATGGCTAAACTCCCATTGGCTGCAATCTATGCGGGTCCTGTGCAGCTTGTGCATGGCGCACTGTTCTAAAAATGGACGTGCTGGGGGTTGCACGCGTGTACTGTGCAGCGTACACGGGCCATGGGATCAGCCCCACTAACTTTAATAGGAGCTGAATTGCACCCAAAGAGTTTTGAACCTGGCCTCTGAATTCATTTTGCGCTGACAAATTTGAATGGTCCAAATTTGACAAATTCAAAATTTGCATCAAATATTTGTTTTACACTCTTCTTTTCAATTATTAAGGGAAAGCTACACAGTGCTACATGTAGCATCCTGTAGAGGGTCAACCTTAGAATTTGAGGGGCCCAGGGCAAAAATAAAATGCGGGGGGCCCCATGAACCCATCATCCATATCCACATCTCTTTAACAATTGGTAATCTGGTGTTTGCTTACAAAAACTCCGAAACTTCACAGACACGTACATACACAAGCGCTCTCTCTCTCACTTTCCCCACCCCCCAGCCCTTTCTCATGTACACACACACACTCCCCTGGCAAGGGAGGATTCATGTATCAGTGATTCACTTAAAGTGAGAGGAGGGGTGGGACAGGACCCCACAAAGCAAAGCTACCCTGAAAGTTGGGGGTGCTGAGAGGACCCCACACAAATAGCCTGTTCTGGGGCCTCAGGAGCACTGGATCTGAGATGCTCAGGGCTGACCTCCCTGCAGGACCCCCCAGGGCCGACCTTACAATTTGCGGGGTCCAGTGAGGGGACAAAGGTGGGGCCCTTTTGTTCCGCCAACGGCTTTGCCACCAGTGGGCCTAGGGGCACTCACCAGTTCAGGGGGCTCTCCCCGACTTGGTCTGGGGGTGGCGCACTACCCGGTCCTGGGCTTGGGGATCGGTGGAGGGGCACTTCCCTCCATCCATCCCCAAGCCCAACCATTTCAGGGTCCCCTGCTGCTGACCTGGGCCCCATGCTCGGCTCACTCGCTGGCTCCCTGGGTCAGGCTTGGAGCCTTGGGCGGGTGCTGTGGCAGCAGCTTAAATCTGCCACCGCACTGCGTGCCACCACTGGAAGCTGCTAGGGAGTGTGGGAGAGGCGGGGCCTCTGCCTCTTCCTCACTCCCGCTGGCCCCCTTCGCTACCTGTCATTGTCGGCCAGGGGGAATGAAAGGAGAGGCAGAGGAGGCCCCGCCTCTCCCACATTCCCTCTTGCCAAGACTGACAGGCAGCAGAGGGGGGGAGACAGAGTGAGGGAGAGGTGGGGCCTCTGCCTCTCCCTCACTCCGACTGGCCCTCTCCGCTGTCTGGCTGTCTCAGACTCGGTCAGGGAGTGAGAGGTAGAGGCCCCACCTCTCCTGGTCTCACTCCCTGGCTGAGACTGGGGGGGGCATGCTTGGGAGCTGGGGTCCCTGAGCACGGTAAGGCTGACACTGGGACGCCCCTTTGATCTCCTGGCCCTGATGAAGCCGAGTCCTGTTCCTATATATATTTGCCTTCAGTATCTGTGAGGTTGGCTGGCTCAGAGCAGAGAAACAGGTCATCAATGGCTTTCAGGGGAGGGTTGCACTCCCAATATTCTCAGCCAGCTTGGAAGTCACTGCATCATCAGCATTAGTCAGGTTTAGTGTTGAAATGAGGAGGTGTTTTTTGTATTATTCATGAATATATTTTGCAAATTCAGATAACCACCCTAATATCTACATATTTGCATATCCATTCATTCAGTTTATTTGGTAACTCAGTTTGATTATTTGTAGGGCTTTACACAGGGCCAAATATTTGTATCTGTATTTGTATCTGTGTTTTTAGAGTTCACATTTATTTGTATTTGTATCTTTGCTTTTGTTCATTGCATTTTCCCTATTGCCACCAATATAAACAGACTGAACACAAGTCCCTATGTATGGATTATTTTGGTGACAGGTCTACAAAAAAAGGAAAATGTGGTTAAAACTGCTGCTAAGTCTGCTACCAATTTAAAAAAGGGAACAGTGATTTGGGGTAGCGTGAAGAACACGGCTAGTTTGGTGGGAAGGTTGTTAGCTTGGGGAGGTAGGCACGCAGCATGGATCTCGCTTAGAAGATGTCACTGGCTTGGGAAGGGGTCATTGGTTTGGGGAAAGAAAAATGGGCATGGGACTAGATTCATAGGAAGTTTCTGGTTTCAGGGGTGGAGGAATGGGACATGTGGGTGGCTCGGGGGTGTTATTTGTTTTTTGGGGTAACTGGGTTAGGAATTCATCATTTCTCCCTGGCTTAGCTGGTCTCCAGTGGGCTGAGACTGACTGCAGTGCTGGAGACTGCATTTCGGAGACAGCAGCAGCCCCTGCAGGTGTGAATAGCTAAGAGTAAGAGAACAGCTCATCTCCGACCGGGATATGTGCTGCAACTTTTGGGGCCCGATTTGAGACCTCGGGAATTTTTGAGTTCACTCGGAACCTGAATACGCAGCCCTAGTGTTTGTGTTTCTGAATATAGAAGCCAAAAAGGTCTCTTTTTTTCTTTATTTGTATTTTTTCAAAAGCTGAATGCACAGCCCTAATTATTTACTATCTTTATTTCAGACATTATATAGCACGATTTTGCATGCACTATAGACCAAATAAATAAAACCAAGAACAGAAGAACAATCTGAATGATCTGAATAATTGAATAATCCAAAGAGTCAGAAACCAAAATATCTGATGTGGAGATCCAAATGAAGCAAGGAAAATATCCATTCCATCAGATTTGGTTTGAAGCAGATGAATTTGATAGATAAAATATTTACTTTGAATATCCATTTCATTCCCAGTCAAGGTATCCTCAGCTTTGCTCTAATTTATTCTTTGCTTGAAAAATTAGGAGGCTATCAATTTTCCCAAATTTGAGAGTGGGGGAATCATCCCAACATAAAATCAAAGCACATATCCACGCATGCATTTCTTTCCTTCCACGTACTTTGTTTTATGGCTTTGTTTTTTATGGTCTGTACAGAGAAGATGTATAATGCAAGCTCATCAGATTCCTCCACTCCCCGACACTTGTTTATGTCTACTTTACAATACAGAGCCAGACTGTTTATTTCATTTGACCCCTGTTTCAGATTGAGAAGCACTAATTACCATTTCCACTTAACCTCCACAAGCAAGTGGGTTCAGTTTAGATTCCAGGGATAAAGCCCACTTGCTATAAATACACTGTTGTGCTTTTAGCACAGTTTGTTAGTATTGCATCAATGAGCCAGACTTCCCACTGCATTACTCCAATATTATAGTGGTGTAACACCAATGGTTGCACTGAAATTCCATTGTCATCTTATTCTCTGTAAAGCGCCAGGTACATCGTTGGCGCTATATAAAAGTTTATAATAATAATATTATAATAATAATAAAGTAGGACTAACCCAATGTTGAATACAATAGTTCTTTTTCAACTTTTCTAGCTTTACAGTTTAAACAATAGTACCCACTTATTATAATACAATAGGATACAAATAGGGCTAAAATGAGATTTTGCGAAAAGAGGAAACCTTGTTGAAATTCCAGTTCCCGAAACTGTCTCATTCGAATCAAGAACCTCTCGGTATTCGACAATGTCTTGACATTCTGCTTCTTGATTTACTGACTTTCCACTTACCGGGATCCCTTTTACTGCCTTGCTATTCATTTCAAATCCCGAGAGGTAATACTGATGCAATCATGCATTTGTTGCACTGCATTTTCCCTTGTACTTCTTTGTCACTCATCAGCTGGTACACAGATTCCTTTACTAACCTGTAATCCAGTTGCAGATTGGTCAAACAAACATAGAAGAACAATTCTGATTGGAGGCACTGGAGTGGAGGTTAAGGGGTACTGGGGGGAGGTTAAGGGGTGGGCTAATAGCACAGTTATGGGCTAGGGATATGTGAACATGGTTCGGGGGTTTGGCCCGAACTTGGGGTGTTCAGCCCATCCACGAACCCCCCCAAACTTGAACTGCCCCCCTCCCGAACTGACAAAACAAGGTTTGGGTTCCGAACCCATTCGGGCAGGGGGCGGGGGGCAGGGGGGAACCCGGTTTCCCCTCCCTCTAGGCTGTGCAGGTGGAAGGGACGCTGGAGCTCACTTCTCCCCCCCCCAACCTGTGCAGCCTGCTAAAACATTTTTAACCACCCCACCCCACCCCAGGGATCACCCTACCTGGTGGCACCGGGGCTCTGGTCCCGGGTCCCATGGCAGTGGCACCGGAGCTGGCTCCTGCCATGCTTTGGAGCGCTTCAGGCCTATACTAGGCCTTCCGGGTCAGGTGACCGGATCAGGTGACCCGTCATGCCTAGTAGAGGCCTGAAGCACTCCACAGAACTGCCAGAGCCGGTCCCACTGCCACTGCCTGACCCGGGGCCAGAGCCTAAAAATAATAAAATAATTTAGTAGGCTGCGTGGGGGGGGGAGGTGAGCTCCGGCGCCCCTTCCACCGGCGCAGCCTGGAGGGAGGGGAAACCAGGTTCCCCCCCTGTTCCCCGCCCCCTGCCCAAACAGGTTCGCCCTCCTGAATAGGTTCAGGCTGAACAGCCGAACCCCAACTGATTTTGGGGGGGAGAACTCAGAACAGGCTGAACCCCGAACCCCTGGGTGTTCACACACCCCTATGATGGGCTCAGAAATGGAGAAACAACCAACCTTGAAGTAAAATGGTACTCTCAGCAATGTGGTAAGTGTTAAATGAATGGTACACACAGTAAGCAGAAAGTTGGCAACTCTGGATGATATCTTGTGGTATAGCGAAAATCAAGAAATTGTATCAGTGTCAGGAAAATTGTTGGGAAGTTGATCCCTGTTCCTGATATGGCTAATTGTAAAAATGTTGCTGTTTGTTTCAGCCTTAATTAATGCATTACCCTCATAAAAGCAAGAGCAGCCTTAATGCTCCAAGACAGCAAGGCAATAGAGTGTGTATCTGGCCACCAACAGCATCATCTTGAATGTTATGCTGCAGAAAACATACCCACCCATAGGAATGGGGTTGGTCAGGTGGGGCTTTGTAGTCTTGTAGAGACCTGGATGTTAAGGATTAGAGGGGTCTGTGTAAAACTAGAGATGGGCCTGACCAGCCATTGATCCTGTTAACAAAGGAAGAGACGTCACATGATCTCCATTTTGCAGATTGGAACCAAAATGAGTTGGGCTTTCACAAATCAACCCAAGTATTTATTTTCTTTAACGAAGATTCAAATTCAAATTCTCACCTGTGTCAATGTGCTGGCCAGGGTAAATTCTGGCAGGATTAACTCCTGAGCTAGCCACTGTTAGGAGACGGACCCACTCCACGAGTGAATATCGGGGGCCAGTAACCCAATATCCAAACAACCGCTTAAATTTAGGGGGAATTAGCCAAATGTGTGTCCACTGGAATCAGTCAGAGGCCGTGATGCACTGTCAGCTGGCTGGAATTTCCCTCCCACACCCCAACACAGAAAGGGGATACTCCAATAAAAATGATGGAGTTTTATTGACACAAAACTAAGTACAATACATTACCAGTTCATCCATGGGCCAATTAGGATGCTACAAATAATTTTCCATACTCTCCCCCCAAAGCACAGTTGATATAAGTACACAATAATTCACATTGAGAAACCCTCCGGTCTGGTTACCCTGGTGTAAGTGGAGGTTGCAAGAGGGAGGGAGGGGGGAGAGGAAAATAAGCAATATTACCTATCCAGTCCTGTTGAAAAGGGACAGGTGACCCTGTAGATCCAGCAGCGTTCGGGGGGGGAGGAATCTGGACAGACTGGGGGGTGAGGCGGTCTGGGAGAGATTCTTGAGGCAAGCATGCACAGAGTAACCTGCTTGTGTCTGCGTTCAAGAATAACCCTAATGACCACTAGGGGCATTGGGAGGAGAGATAGTGAGTTAGTGTGAGTGTCACTTTAACCTTTCCTGATCTCTGCTTCTAAGCCCCCTCCCAGGTGGGATGTGCCCAGGAAGCTCCTACTGGACTTCCTCCTTCTTCCTGACCTTTCGCCATTCCTAACTTCTCTCTCTGACCTTCAATATGTCACCATGCTGGTGACAACTAGCTAGTAAGATCTAGGGATAGGCCTTTCCTATCGCAATGTACTTCTCAATAAAGTAGATTATTTTAATCTAGAAACAATCTCCAAGGTGTTGATTACTACTAAGCTGTTGCTACTAAGAATTCAAGCTGTTTTTTTGTTTTTTTTTGTTTTTTTGACCACTAATAAAATTCCAACACTATAGACAGGGGACGAAAGCTATTCTTAAACAGGTGTGGAGCTATTAGCCTAATATCTATTGCTTGCTCCAAGTTTTGGACAGTTGTGGAGGGCTCATCTCAAAAGAGGGAGGCTACCTGTTTTTGACTGCTCCATTGTTTACCCAGGAGCCTCCCTTGTTCCATTCTCTAATCCCTTCCGACCAGACTGGTTTTGCATGGGGCTTTTCTTTCTTTTTCTTTTTCCTCCCTGCACCGTTTGACCTGTGTCTCGTGGGGTGCCAAGGGGGGTGGGGTCTATGGTTTTGGGGGGGAAATGGTGTCGTTCCTAACACTGCCTCCCAGTACTAGCCTAGATGGCTAAAGAGACATTAGCCTAGAGATGGGGAACCTTAGGTCTAGAGGCCAAATGGAGCCCGTGGCTAGTTTTTTTTATGTGCCCCCTTTCCAGTTCCTGGATCTGGTCCCTGGATCAAGTTCTTATCTCCAAGCACTGAAAAACTGAGCTCAGGGGAAGAGAGCAGAGATGAGGGCATGCACACACGGTAGGGTTGCCACCTTTGGTCCTTTTTTACCTGACACTTCCCTTTTGGCCTGTGGGAGTGTCAGGTAAAACCCTAACAGGATAGATCCATGTCACAGTTCCATGTTCTGGACACTTCTCTTCCTGAGTGCACCCCTTAAGTACTTCCACCCCCAATGTCTACGGGACCCCAGAGTTTGTACTGATTTTCAAAGTGGCCCCTGGAAGGTAAAGGTTCCCCACACCTGCATTAGCCCAACTAAGCCTAGTGAATGGCTATCTGAAACTCAGGAAACCCTGAGAAGGGAGGCTGGGAATGAAAGGGCTTAACCTGAAGGAGCCCAGGGCAGGAATTCCCCACTGCCGAACAATAAACAAACACTCTGGCCAGAGCCAAGCTTTTCCCTGTAGGGCTCTCCTGTGCCAACCAGACCACACCCCTTCAACTCTCCAATAGGCCCCTGGTTCTGGTCCGTTGCTATATCTGCCCCCCCCCCACCTGTTTGGCTTCTGGCCCAGATAAAAGCCCACCCAGTTGCCACAGGAAGCTGGGCAGTTTATTAGTCACTTCCTGTTCCAGTGTGCTCCCCTGCTCCAGCCTCCTCCATTTTGCCCTGAAACTCGCTCTGGATCTGATTCTGCCATACTTTTAACCCCAGACCCTATCATACCTGACATTCCCACCTCTTCCCTTTACAGCTTTCTAGATTAGTTTAGATGGAAGATGGCGGTGTTCGTTATGGCAAAATGGCATGTCAGAATACAGAAACTCCTTCATTTGGATGTGAGAATTGGATACTGCTGGAGGCAAGGTACTTATTGGGCTTGATGGGTCTGGTTGGATCAAGCAGAGCAAATCCCATGAGCCAAAAGTTTTAAATGCCTTAAAAGTTTAAATATTTAAAAAGTGCAGGTTTATTACACAGCGTAACCTTTAAAACTTGTCTCATTAAACTTCATCTCCTTGCCCTTCTGGGCCTCAGTGCCTTGGAAGACAAGATCGGGAAGTTTAAAGCAATGAGCAAAAATGGTTAAAAATGTCACCATTTTATCAATGTTTTGTAATTCTGAAGCCTGAAGAGGGGGAAATTCTGCATGAATTTCTCCTACAGTATTTTGCCTGGTCTAGGACAATACAGCACACTTCTATATTGCTGTTCGGCCAAGGAACTGCGAGCAGCTCACAGCATCACGCCAAGGAAGGAAATATTACTCTCTCCATGTCAATGATATGAAGAATTGAGACATGGAGAGCAACCTGCCCCAAAAGACACACAGCGATCAGTGGCAAAGCAGAAACTTAGAGAACCCTTGAGTACTGGTCATCAGTTGCCTCTTTTCATTTCTAGAGTTTCTTATAGGTTCTAACATACCCCGTAATGCATTCATTGGGAGAACAATACTAATTATGGAATGGTTATATATGCTGGATTTCAGTGTCTCATGTGGATGTCCTTTGCCAAACAAACCAATTTCTTATAAACAAATTTATTTAAATTTGCTATTCCAGACTGTTCTATGAGCTCAGGGCGGGTTGGACAAAACAAGTTAAACTCCCTTATCCCAAACCCTATCCCTGCTTGCCAAATACTTGGCAAAATAAAAATGTCTTACATTGTCTCTGGAAGAGGACTAGGCTCAGACTCAGATGAACCTCCAGGGGTACTTGAAAATGCAGGTATTATTCATGGCTACTAAATTAAGTACCTGTTTTAACAACTTTTGCCATAGCACAGAAAAATTAATTCAGATTCTTGACTGTGGCCTCAGTTTAGCATATTAAAACAGCAGAACAGCATTTATGCACATGCTTAATTTTCAGCCCATGTTAAGTTCCAGTGACGTCAAAATTTGAGATCCAACTTTTTTTGAGCACACACACTAACTATAGTCCATCTCTGAGGAATCCGTCCCAGGTTTTGTTATAGGCCCAGCCAGTATGTGGATAGGAATTGCTGGGAGGTTTATAGCAAGATGCATGTAGGTACCTAATCAGCGTAGGTGTGTGCAATAAAACTGGAAGCTGTTTATGTTAATACACAAGACTTTAGTTTATTCAATTTGGGCTTTGGAGACTGGAGGGAAAAACATCATCTCTCAGTCAGCGCCTGTCCATTTGCAACAGACAACAAAGGGTGATATTGAATTAAAGGGACTGAAAGGAGGGGGATTGTTGTGTCTGAAGGACCCAGTGGAGGAGGAGGATGGATTTGAACATCTATGAGTACCACCCACGCCTACTCATTCTGCGGGGCTTTTCGTTTCCTCCAAACTAATCTGAACCAAGCACCATGTCAGCCTGAATTATTCATGAGATGCAGCACTTTGATAAGAGCTTTCGGAAGGAAAATCACATTGATGTGATATGTCAGCAGTGGAGTGACCAGAGTTTGCTGTTATTGGGAGAAGTGTTCGGGGTGGGTTAGTTTGGGAAGTAATGGCTCCTTGAGTTCTCCTGCCTTAAGAAGCACAAAACAATAAAGCAGCTTTGGCTTCATCTTTGGATCTCAAGGCATCATTCTTACAAGACGGGGGAATGCAGCATCAAAATTTGGATGGTTATATGTAGAGCCAAAATGGGTAGTGGGGTTGTTATTCACAGGTATTGTTCACATTTTTGGATAATCCTTCAATCACCTGACTAGTATCTGTGACCAATTTGCATATTCATTTTGAAAAATATTCTATTTTGGGGTTTTTTGGTTTGGTAATTTTGGTTGTTTGCTCATCTTGGTTTCATAATTTTCAGCAATTGGTGCATGCAGGCACCCGTCGAGGTCCATCTTCTGATGGACCTCTGTCCTGCAATGAGCTCAGTGCAGGTAAATCCTGGTATTATTAAGTATTTATATACCTGGCACTGTACAGTCATTAATTATAGTCAGGTTTCTCTCCTGACAGGTTTACATTCTAGACGAGACAAGGGAGGGAAGACAAAAAGGAGTGGGGGACACAAGGAGAGACAGGGATACATTCACTAAGTTGAGAAGTCACAGGTGCACATGCTTAGCTTAGTTTCAAGGGGGAAAGGGACCCTGAATGAACAGATGAGCAGTAAGAAAGAACAAGGAGCTGTCGAAATCCTGACGTAGGCCTTCAGGCTGGATTTGAAGGTTGAGAGGAAGAGAGCAGAACAAATGTCTTCAGGGATGGCGTTCCAGGCATAGGGGGCATAGGGGACAGCATGGAAGAAGGGGTGACTATGTCTTGAGGAGCAGGGGAACTGGGGGCAGGTGAGGGTGGTAGCAGAGGAGTACCAGCCATATGAATTCCACCAATTCCATCTTCATAAACTAGATTGTATGGGTGAGCCCAGGGAGGCACTATGACCAAGTGGCTAAGATAGTGCCTTGGGACTCAAAAACCCAGTTTCTCTTAATTGTTCTGCTGCTCTGTGATCCCAAGCAAGGCACTTTACCCCCATTTCTTCTCTCATCCTTTATCTGCCTTGACGATTTTTATGAGCACTGGAACTGAAACACTAAATTGCTGCTAGCAAGATATTTCTCCATGTTGGGAAATGAGATAGATTTCCTGACCACTTCCCAATACCAATGCGATTTCTCAATTCTTGCAACACCACAAGATACCGTTCTGGTTTACCAACTGTTACCATTTACCGCATACTGTTCATTTACCACTTACAGCATCGTTGAGGGTACCGTTTTACTTACAGGTTTGTTGTTTCTGCATTTCTAAGCCAATCACTGTGCGAATAGTCCATCCCTTAGCCTCCCCCTGCCACCCCCACCCCCGGCACTCATGTGGGTTTTCCAGAAAATTGTGAATTGGAAAGTTTTCATATGCACATTTTCTTATTTGCATTAACATTAATTTGCATAAACTTTGCATAAGAAAATTTTGAATCAGAACATTTTCCTTTGTAAAATGTCCTATAGCTCTGGAAAATTTTCCACAGAAAAATTTGGTACTGGAAAACTTTCCACCACACATCACTGCCCCACCCCTTAACCACCATTCCAGTGCCTCCATTGTTATTCTATGTTGTTCCATTTGCTTTGAGCAATCTGCAACTGAATTGCAGATTAGTAAAGTAATTTGTGTACCATCCAATAAGTGACAAGGAAGTAGAAGGGAAAATGGAGTGCAAAAAATGTAGTACTGCTTTAGTATTACCTCTTGGGGTTTGAAATGAATGGCAAAGCAGTAAACAACAAAGAAGTAAACAGGATCCCGGTAAGCAGAAATTCGGTAAATCAAAAAACAAAATGTTGGTTGAGACATTACCGAGTACTGATTACTGAGAAGTTCTTGATTCAATTGAGCTGCTATTGGGAACCAGGATTTTGATAAGATTTCCTTTTTTGACAAAATTTTGTTTCAGCCCTAATTAGCACTACATTAGTATAAGGTTTATCTTCTAAGGTGTGCTTGTAGTTTGGTCCGCACACTGGAGCTGTGATCTCACTGGGGCTTCTCTACCCAATACCACAATATAAATATAAATACACTGGAAACCTCATGGAAAAAATAATGTGTTTTTTGATTTCTGAATGCCATATGTATCTGTGGTGTCATATAAATAATGCATAATAAGAAATTAGTCCCACATATAGCTCAGTGCGTGCAGCTCCACTTTTCCTCTTTGAATGAAAAGCCCTGACAGAAAACGCAGGTACAAAAGAGAAATTTAATACAACAATGTGATAACTTCTCCCAAAGCAATTTGCTGCCCTTCTTCCCCATTAAATCAATCTAATTATAGGCAGACGCATGCAATGAACATCGCAATCACACAAAATGCACCTGCACTTGGAGTTAAAAGCAATGGAACTACTTTGAAATACTGCAAATCACATTTTCAAAGCTCTCTCTTCAGTCTGAAAGATCCCAAATGGTTGTACGGGTTGTATACATAAGAATCACCTGGATTGTTCATTTGTACTGATAACTTACTCCAAATTTCATTAAATTATAATTGTCATTAGAGCGGTTGGACTTTTCCATCAGAAAGATTGTTTTTAAAAATGTTTCAGAGAATGATTTTTGGGTGAAATTTTTGACCGTTGGATTTGCACTAGGACTGTACCAAATAGTAGTTCTGAGTACCCTGGCCGAATACTGAAGTTCCAACTTATCAGCCCGAGTACTAGGTGGCCCTTCGGCGCTCTTTCCAAAGTTTTGGAATTTGAACTCTGAATTCCGGACCTCGGAAAACTTCAGAAAACTTTGGAAAGTTGTTTCAAAGTTCCTGAACCCACAGTCAGAGGACTACCCAGAAAGGAACTACGCTGGAGATAAGATTTAATACTGGCCACATAGCCATAACAAATAAACAGACAACATATATCAACATAGGGTATTTTCAGATGTTACGAGATCACAGTGAACCACGATGAATACGCACCTGTGGTCAATGTGTCTCGCACGTCTGTTTGGCGGCCACCAGATGTTCGCCACAGTCATTCCGCACATGGGGTCAATTTGAACCACGCTTCCCGGGCTAGCCTGGGGAATGTCCCGGGAAGCGTGGTCAAAAAGATCCCCAGCGGGGACCCAAAAAAAGTAACGTCTGGCCACGCGCCACGGCCCAGGATCACCGGCGGGATCCCAGGCCGTGGCGACTCCGGCCCGCCGCGGCAGCTGCATTGGCCCCGCCGCCAGCCCGTCTCCCTGGAGGGCGGGCGGCGGGGTGCGTGGAGGGGGCGGGGCCGTGCGGCCGCACATTGCGCCGCGCAGCCCCGCCCCCTCCCAGATTCCCCACCGGGATCCCCCCGGCACGACTGATATGGCGTGATGGGGTGACCCCGGCGGGGAATGAATGGGTTGTTTTTGGTATGGGGCCAAGTGGCCCCGTAACGTCTGAAAACACCCATAAATAGCCAAATACATAACACAACCAGTATTCTGCATGGCCATTATTCTATACAACAATATGTAAAAGTAGATCCCCTCAGAATCATCCATACAATCATCATAACAACTTTGCTGCCCTTATAGCATCTGCAAAGTGACGTCCAGCGGAGCTTTTCTGGGTGGTGAAAGGTTTGGTCAGTCCTGCCTGTCTCCGCCTGGACCTGGAGCAATCCAGTGACCGCTGCGACCAGTTCATCGAGTACTTTGTAGATAAGATCGCTCACATCCACCACGATTTCAGTTCCGCAGTTATTGCAGAGGATCATCTTGGGGCTATGGATGCCCCGTCCTGTCCTGTTTTGTGGGATCGGTTTCAGATTGTGTTGCCTGCTGATGTGGAGTCCTTGTTGGGATCTGTTCATGCCACTACTTGTGAACAAGATCCTTGCCCGTCCTGGCTGGTGAAAGCCAGCCGGGAGACGTTACAGCCATTGCTGGCTGGGGTGGTTAGTGCCTCCCTTCGGGAGAGCAGGGTGCCTGAATGCCAGAAGGAGGCTGTGGTTAGGCCCCGACTCAAGAAACCATCTCTTGACACTGATGCTCCTGCCAGTTATCGGCCGGTCTCTAACCTTCCCTCTTTAGGTAAGGTTATTGAACGGGCTGTGGCACGGCAGCTCCAAGAACATCTGGACCGCATCGGTTTCCTTGACGCTTCTCAGTCCAGTTTTTGGCCTGGGTATGGTACGGGGACTGCATTGGTGGCCTTGGTTGACGATCTCCATCTGGCATTGGATCAGGGTTGTCAGACCTTACTGGTCCTGCTAGACCTTTCGGCTGCATTCGAAACAGTCGATCATGAGGTGTTGGTGAGGTGACTCGCCTGTGGGACCATGCTCAGATTGGCGGGATGGTCTTGAACTGGTTTTGTTCATTCCTGGCTGGGAGAACTCACCAGGTGGTCTTGGGGAAGTGTACGTCTTCTCCACGGGACCTCACGTGTGGAGTCACGCAGGGTGCCATTCTGTCCCCCCTCTTGTTTAACATCTATATGCAGCCATTAGGGGAGATAGTAAGAGGGTTTCAGGGCATGCAGTGTCATCAGTATGCTGATGACACTCAGCTCTAGCTCTCTTTTTCCATATACCCAGGCCATGCAGACTCTTTATTTTCCCAGTGCCTGTCGGCTGTGGGGGCTTGGATGAGGTTGAACCATCTGCAGCTGAATCCTGACAAAACGGAAGTGATGTTGGTGGGTGAGGGCCTGGGGGGCCTGGGAGTGGTTGAATCTCCTCTTGTGGGGGTGGGGGTTCGCTCTCACATCATCCCGCAGGTACAGAGTCTGGGTGTGCTCCTCGATTCTCAGCTCAGCATGGAATCTCATGTTGTGGCCGTGGCAGGGAGTGCGTTTCGGCAGTTACATTTTGTCCGGCAGCTTCGGCCGTATCTCTCAGACTCTGACCTCGCCACTGTCATCCATGCCTTCATCACCTCGAGGCTGGATTACTGCAACATGCTCTACATGGGGCTGCCCGAGAAGCTCGTCCGGAGGCTGCAGCTGGTGCAGAATTCCGCGGCCCGTCTCCTTACGGGGGCGGGCCGCAGGGAGCCCATGACACCTGTGCTCTGGACTCTGCACTGGCTGCCTATAAAGCACCGGGCTAGGTTCAAGGTGCTGGTTTTGACCTTTAAAGCCCTTAGCGGCCTGGGCCCTGCCTATCTGTGGGATCGCCTCACTCCCCATGTGCCCATGTGACCCCTGAGATTGTCTGTGGGGGCCTTTTTGGAGGTTCCCCGGGAGAGACAGGTGGCCACTGATGTGAGATCTTTTTCAGTGGCTACCCCTGTGCTGTGGAATTCACTCCCGGAGGAGGCACGGGTGCCCCCACCCTCCTGTTGTTTTGACGTTTGTGTAAGACCTGACTGTTCTGCCAGGCTTTTGGTGAGGGAGTGGGTTAGGGTGCGGGAGGTGGGGCTTGGGAGGGAGGGTGTGTTTTTATTACTTGTTTTAAAATTTGTAGATTTATTTCAAAATGTTTTATTGTTGAATGTATTTATTTTTTAATTCTTTTTTGTGCATGTCGTCGCCGCCCTGAGCTGCCTTTGAGCAGGAGGGGCGGGATATAAGTTTTGAATAAAAATAAAATTAATTTTAATAGGGAGATATAATATATAACATGTGGCTTAATGACCCCACTCGTTTTGCCCACCCACTACCTAGAAAAGCAGGCTAGCAAGAGTGGGACAATCGCTCCAGAAGACAACCCCACAAAAGTGCAACAGTGCGCAGAAATCCCCAAACACCCCAACAATAGTTTACCCACAGCATGGCCCACCATCAACAGTGAGTGCACTCGCTTTAATCATTAGGCCAACCAAGCAGTGCACAAAAATGCAGGCTAGCAAGGGACATTCGCTCAAGAAGAAGACAACAACCCCGCAAAACAGGCTGCAACTGCATTGAGAAATAAATCCCACCAAGAGCCAGCAAGCCCAGGCCCCAGCAGTCACAAATTGAAGAAACCAGATATTCACACACAGCCTAGGGGTACCCTCTTGGCATGGCATTGGTACTGTGGCACTTGTAACTTGAACAGACCAGGCAAAGGGAAGGGAGCCAGGCAGAGAGAGCCCTTTGGTCTCATGGTGGCGAGTGCCAACCAAGCAGGAGGTAGAACTAGAAGCAATGTGGCACCCCATTATTGTTTTTAAAAACTGCATGGCATGGTAAAAGTAAACATAACCCCAATCCCCAAGCATTGACTCTATGGATAGGAGAGGCCAAATCATACCAGGCCAGGCCAGGCACCCCTCCCCACCCAGCCGATTACTTACAGATCCAGCAGCACTGTAGCACACAGCCAAATTCACCAAAGAGAATGGACAAAATGGCTGCAGCCACTTTCTTATTTTGCCATGCCAGCCAATCAAAAGTTTGCCATCTGGCTCACCATCACTCAACTGTCCCCACCCAACTCCCACCCCTACCAAATATGGCACTAAGATTCATTTCCAGAAGCGCAACTGTCCACCAACTCCCCCATGGTTGCAGCAGTTTCTGAAGTTTCCAAAGTATTCTGAAGTTTTCCGAATAATGGCCTTGGTCTTTGGAACTTTGGACTTTCCATACTGAATACCATAATCTTCAGCAATTTTGAGGTTTTTCGAAGACTGAGTTACAGTCCTAATTTGCACTAATAAATAACTCCCAATCTCATTAAATAATAGTTGTCATAGTTGTCATGTATCTCGATACATCTCAATACATGGTCCCGATACATGGTCATAGTAGGACCGATAGCCTCGGTAACTGTCGGAAGAAATATTGTTCCGCTAATTCGCAGTGCCGGTGGAAACTGCGGAAGATCAAAACTGTCAGAACAAACATTGTTCTGGTATTTTAACAGCCAGTGGAAGTGGAATTAAAGTAGTGGAATAGCGGAAGTAGGGAATGAAAGTAGCAGAATGAATGTGTATATCGCACCAAGTCGCTCATTGTGGAAGAGCTTTTTCCGTGTCACTGCAGTGGCTTGCCAGTTTCAGCCCTACACATGCACAATGATTTTTTAAAAAAATATTTTATTTTCTCACCCCAAAACTTGTCCTGGAACTGAGATCTCATGAAATCTTGGTCCCAGTTCTCGAAACTATGAGTTTATTTACGAGGGGGGAAATATTCTTTCTTGTTCATCCCTACTTCATTTTTCTTCCAACAGGATTTTTGCTTTCTTAGTTTGGGGCAAGACAAAATAATAGATTTTGGAAGAGGCAGGGAGAAAAACACAAGGTTTCCAATTGATTAATATAATGAAATAATGACATCCAAAGGCTATTTGTTTAAACCTGCAGCGCTGTCTATCTGCTGCAAAATTACCTTCACCATTAGCTGAAATACTTAATCGTTGATTAGGTATTGAAAAATCTCAATGTGGATAATACCACTTGAATATCTTATTTTCAAAATGACTTTCATTAATATTGCCGGTCATATTGACATTGGCTTTGTATTTCCAAACTTTGCAGGACATCTGTATTAGTCACAGTCAAACAGCCAACTTTCTGGTTTGCTCAACTCAGGGACCGCAATCCCAAGCGGGATCTGTGTGAGATCTATACAGGTCCCGCATGGGATCCATACATCACAATGCAATCCCTATAGAGCTGCATGCAATTTGTACGCACATGGACACACACAGCGTGCGCACACACAGCATGCGCACAACATGCACAGGGCATGGAATCACCCCCAGTGTTGACTGATGCCAGGGGGACTAGTAGTTATTGCTGCGGCTGCTTAGGTTTGATCCCTTTTCCTTCACTTTTGCTCCTCAGAAGAGACTTATAGTCCACTACTCCAGGATCAGAAGGGTAAAAAGGAATGAACTGATTGATAGTGGACTCTGTCTGCAAAGAGGAGTTCTGGAGCAGAGCTGAAATGGGGAGCTGATTTGCTACCTGTCAGTAATACCCTCTTTTTTTGAGTACTGCGTCGAGTACTCGACGGATTACTTGATTACTAATTGGGTACCTGACTACCCAGAAAATTGGTAATTTCCGGTACTGTTTTTTTTTTTTTTTTCAATTGCCAATCGGTATATTGGGATGGAAAACCGAAAAAATTGGGACTGTTAGTCAATAATATGGGACTGGAATTTGATGACATTCTGGGACATCGGGTACTCAAATTGGCTAGAAATCAGGTAACAATCAGTATCCAATATTGTTGAGTTGATTCAAGTACTGGAAATTCGACAGGTATACCCATTTTTGTGGGTACTTGTTTCAGCTCTGTGTCCAAGGGGTTTCAGTCATTCTCTGGCAAGTAAGATACACTGTACTGTCTTGAACTAGGTCTAGTGCAAAAATGTTTCGAAGTTGCAGATGTATTCAAGAGTAGAGTCCCATATGAATTAGTTTGAGTGGGGTGGGAGAGAGGGGGGGGGAAGCTGCTTCACCCTGCCCCTTTATGACTTAAACATGACCTTTCTGTGTGTGTGACATCATGATGATCCTCCGAAGGGGTGGGGCCAGATGGGAGCCAGACGGGGGCAAATGCACCCTCTTGCACACCTCCCCTGTGTCACGTAGGGCGAAGGAGAGGGAGGGTAGACAGGGTCTGGGGAAGGAATAGGGCGGACTCCCTCTCCACTCAAGGTCTCTATCGGGGAAAAAGGTTCCCTCAGCATCTTGTTTGGGCTTTCCCCCCAATACGGGAGGCAACCCGACTCATCACAGGGATAGTGGGAGGGAATCAATAGCCCCAGGGAAGGGAACCAACCACCAATTACTCGGTCTTGCAACACGGAATTCTTGGGTTCAGGGCACTGTGTGTAGAAGCGTGAGAAGGGGGGAAGGAAGGAAGGAAGAACCAGGAGTGAAAGGGACTGGGGAAGGGAGAGAGAGGTAACAGGAAAGTGTGGGGGCAGGGCGATCACTCAAGGGGAGGTGAGGAGAAATAATAACGGAGAAAGGAATAACGGGTCAAGGTTCGAGGCGGGGTGCAGGGTACTACAACACACGCGTCTCCTTTCAAACAACAAGCAGACAAAGAGGAAGGGGGGGGCAGGGAGCCAAGGAGACACTCACCACGCAATCGCTCCGGGGGGGGGAATCAAGAATCACCCACTCCAGACTTGCAGCACAGCAGGGGAGAATCAAGAACGCACGCTCTCGTGGGGCCATCCTCTCACAAGTGATTACCTGCGGCGGCTCCTGGCCCCGCCAGTATGCTTTATACCCCTCTTAATTGCCACCTGGGAGTGCTCAGGGCGGGGCCACAGTCTGCTACTGAGCCTGACGTCCCGCCAGGTGTGCACTATGCCTGGGTGGATCGGCGCACGCCGAGTGAGCCTGCAGCGGCCCCGCCTCCCTGCTGCGGCTGCCAGGGTTTCCCAGGGCCCCGCATCCGCCCGCAGGTTGCCAGGCAACGCAGGACACGCCGGCCCACCGGCCCTGAGCAGGGCGCGGTGTAACACCCTGGCCATGGGTGAATGCACTTGGCGTAGTTCGGAAGGGGATCCAAACGATAGACAGTCATAAATAAGAAATCAGATTGTAAGCCCTAGGGCAGGGACCTTGTCTATTCAATTACTTTGTAAAGCAGCAGGTACATTGCTAGCGCTATATAAATGCTTGATAATAATAATAATAATAATAATAATAATAATAAGAAGAAGAAGAAGAAGAAGAAGAAATCCTAAATTACATGCCCTATCTCAGCTACTGGAGTGCCCTATGAGATAAATAAACCTATTTCAGCTGCTGAAACCATTTGCTACCTCTGTAAGGGAACTCTCCTGAGAAAACCACTCAGCTTCTTCCCAGCCCTCTGCCCAACACACGCCTTGACCTCCAGCTGCCAAACCCACTCCTAGCCTGAAGTACACTTCTGCCACCCATTCTCCGTCTCAAATAATGAACCCACGCTGACAACTCAGCTCCTTCCCCCAAAGCGGATCCAGCAGGAGCTGAAAGTAGCAGAGGAGAAAAAGACTTGAAAATTTGCTAGGGCTCCAATAATCCCAGAAAACTGCCAAAAAAGTGCACAGAGTTTCCATGGCAACTTGACTCAGGCCGCTTTAATTGTTACATTTAATTTCTATTGTCATCCAAAAATGTCAGCAAACAAAATGACCCAAAATGAGAAGCTTTTCCCCTTCAATTAAGGAGCCCGAGGGCGGTGGAAATAGAAGTCCAGAATCGGAAAAAATGGCACAGCAGGACTTGACAGCACTAGGATTTCAGAGCAGCTTTCATCACCTTTCCTCCTGCAGCATCACTTCTCCTGCCTTGTCTATGTTCATTCTGCCTCCCCAGCCTCCGCTAGTACAAAGACACAAAGAAATTTCCTTCCATTTCTAGCACCCAGGCATGAATGCACATGGCCCTGATCCTGATCTCTTTTGGTGTAACTCTAAGACTAGTTTCCCTTGGTTTAAACGTCATTAATGCCCTGGACTTAAATTCAATTCCCTTAATTCAAATTACTTCATAGTATCAGAGCTCAATCAGAACAATAGTCCAGCTAGTCCAATATCCTGAGTCTGATTTACGATGGCCAGATCCCAAAATCAGACTTAGGCAGGGCAGCCCATGCCTATAATCCTGGCCAGGTGTGTTCAGAAGCCCTGTGCCTTTCAAGAGGAAAGCTGCTTCCAGGACACTTTAGAGAAGAGTGTTCCTTGTAATATCCACCACTGCCCTCATCACCGTGGCCCTGGTGACTCCATGCCCCACCATGGTCCCATCTTCAGTCCTGTCCCAAGCTACAACACATCTAAGGCCAGCCCCAACAGCATCAGCTCCTTGAAAAGAAAGTGAAAGAGGCCCACAGCAGCCAGATATTACGCCACCATAAAGATCTAATCCTATTCATGAAATATTTAGAGATTGGCATTAGCAGACCTGCCAGGTTTCTGATACTGAGCAGGAGAGTAACATATTTCCATTACTTCTTCCACTGTCCTGTTGAGAAAGCTTTCATCCTACCCTACTGTGCATACCTGTAGGGTACTGAAAACAAAGTCTGCATCATGTCTCCTAGAGGCGATACTGGGATGCTGGCTGATTGAGAGTTCCAAGCAGCAGCAAGCAGTAAAAGTAGCTGCTGACCAATGGCATGGTTCTTTTCTGGGCTCCCTGATAAACTCATTTTTTTCTGAAGAGGGAGAAAGATTGTCATCATCAACAGCAGTAGTGAGCTAAGAAGTTAGGAGCTGCTCATAGAAGCTGCAAGTCTGCCAGGAAGACTAGTGTCACAGCTCCTGACATAACAGTAATAAAAGTGAGTCAATCCACCATACAGCAGTGTGGCAGGGAGGAGTAGTTATGGGGCTGCTGGCCTTTTAAGAATATGGCCACGGAGCTAATGGGAGTGCCTAAGCGAGCACACCTGGGCTTGGCAAGTCTAGAAAAACCCAAAGCAAGGAGGAGGGAAAGTGAGAATGAGTGAAGGGAGAGAGCTGGGGAGGTTCAGACTGGGAGCGTCAGAGCAGAGCCCTGATGAACAGGGTCTGGCACACCAAGGGGCAGGATCCTCGCTGCCTTGCAGGACTACAGAAGTGAGAGCGGAATCAGCTGAAAGCAGGTGGGGTTGTTCAACATAGAGCATTAGAGCCCGGGACAGCATTATTTTTGTTCTGGGGAGGCAACCCTGGGGGGTAGGAGGAGAAGGTCTGAATACGTGGACTGGGCTGGCTGTAGGGGAGGCCGAGGCCAGAATCAAAAGGAAGAGAGAGCTAAATACTCCAAAGGAGGGCTTCCAGGACTAAGCCCCTGCTACATACAATCATTGTGACAACCTTACAAACAGCTAGTTAGCTTATTGAGCAATATGCAGAGTCCTTTTCTAGTGGCTGAATTAAAAGCAGTAGCAGGTTCTGGTAGAACCTACAAAAGGTGGGTGGTAGGTTAAGAATCAACACCTGGTCCTTGTCATAGATTAATATTGTGTGTTCTTTCATTTTTTTTTTTCTTTTTAAAAGAATAACAAAAAATTACAGTCCAGCCTTAATACACTGGTTTATGTGAGAATCCACACAATTTCATCTTTCAGAGAATCTGTGCAGGAGGAGAAGCATCTGGACTGTGGGAAAATCTTTCTTGTTTGAGGAAGGATATGTGCTTAGTACAGCTCATTTTGAGGGTTAGGGGAGGGTAGACCCCCAAAGTAGGAAGTTTGTGTTTTGAATCAAAGACAGACGTTCAAGTCTAGCTTATGAGAAAGGTTATTATATGGATGTGGGATTACTTCCTTTTTCTTTTGTATTTTTTTTTTGGAGGGGGAAGGTTATTTTTTTTCAGCCCAGACTCAAAGTTCAATAATTGGATATTTGAAATTTGCCTGTATGCAAAGTAACATATGTAAATTTGATGCAAATCTTGCCCCGCATGATCGGTGAGAAAAATCTCCTTCTTGCCAATCCTTCCCCCTTGGCAGCTCTCCATCAGCTGTAAATCAGCACAAGGTTTTACATTGGCAGAACTGAGTCCTCCAATGCCTGTAAGGTTTTAAGTCCCTTCAACTCGAGTTGATTTTGCTGGAAGTAGAGGTTTCTCCGTGCCTCATTGGAGATGTCCAGTCAGCATTTTCCAAGAACCAAACACTTTAATTGACTCTACTTGGGTCCAACTGAAGTAGGACAGAAAGGGTTGCCCATGTCACCCTTCTGCTAAGTGGAGAAAAGGGGGAACTGCAGGTAGGTGGCCATGCCTGGTCCAATTTCCCATCTGATCAACATCAGGCCAGATGTGACCAGCAGGAATCTGAGGCAAATAGGCACAGGAGAAAGTGGTGATACATTAGTTTACATATTGATACAGTGGAGCTGATCCCATGCCCCATGCACACATGCCAGATGCGCACACCCCGGTACGGGGCTTGCAGCATGCGTACAAATTGTGGGGTTGCACATGCCTGGGGCATGGGATCGGCCCCATTGTAATTGTAAGTGGTGCATTAATTTACAGATTGATACTTTTTATCTGAGCAGTTGTGTAAGGTAGAGAAGATGGTAAGTTTAAGGGAAGGTGGTTATAGTAATACATGTTATTGGTAGAGAACATTCTGGCTCCCCTCTGGGGGCAGGGAGAGAGAGAAGCATGACAATTGGTCTGAGGAGGTAACAACCTCTGTGTGACTGATCTGAGGAGATTTCTCTCTTTGTACCACAGAAATCTGGTGAGAGGAGGGGAGATGGTCCTTGGGGGGTGGGGGGCCCCTCGGTGAGACAGGGGGGCACCTCCCATATGATGGAGAAGGGGGACTCCCTGTGAGAGAGGGAGTCCATGGGAGGGGGGTTGGGGGATGGAGTTCCTCTCGCCGGCCTGTCGGGGCAGCCCATAGAGGGTGGGTGTCGAGCGGGGCTCTCCGAGGATGGGAGGGCTTCCACGGCTATTGGTGTTGTTACGGGTCGGGGGAGATATGATCCAAAGGGGAGGGGTATTTCATCAGTGAGGAGGGAGTGGTGCCTTGTGCCCATTCCCCCCTCAACCCCCCACGTGGGAAGGTTGTGGGTCGAGGCCCAGGAGACCCCAGGCCTCAGCTTGGCGCTGTTAAATGCAAGGTCGGTGGTTAATAAGTCATCTACAATCCAGGAGTTAATCCCGGAGTGGGACACCAACCTCGCGTGTATTACAGAGACCTGACTGGACAATGAATTGGGCCTATTCTGGCCGATCTTGTTCCGGCTGGGTTCTCTGTGCAGCATCAGCCTCGGCTGGAGGGATGGGGGGGGGGGGGGTGTAGCTATTGTTATCAAGGATGCACTGTCTTTTAGGAGATATCCGGTGCAGGCTCCACCAGGTGTTGAGTGTCTCCATCTTGTGTTGGATTTGGCCGGGGACAGATTAGGGGTGCTGCTGGTGTACTGTGCTCCCAGTTGCCCGGTGGCATCCCTACATGCTCTTGCTGATGTGGTGTCTGATGTGATCCTCCGGACCCTGAAACTAGTGGTCCTGGGGGATTTTAACATCCACACTGACACCAATCTTGGAGGAGCAAGGCATGAGTTCATGGCCTCCATAACAACCATGGGCCTGTGTCAAATCATCTGTGGCCCCACACATGAGGAGGGACATACACTGGATTTGGTTTTCTGCACCGGCCTTGAGGCTGGGGGTCAGTTAGTAAAAGTCAGGGGGATGGAGCCCTTGTCATGGTCTGACCATTACCTCCTTAAGGCGTGCATCCTGGCACATGTCAGCCCCACCGGGGTGCAGGACTTATTAGATTGGTCCACCCCTGGAGACTTATGGAACTGGATCGGTTCCGGAATGCTGGGGTGTGTGTGTTCCCCTGGATCTTGACACCCGCTCAGTCGATGATCTCGTAGCCTTCTGGAACATCTTGTTGGCTGAGACCATTGACAGAGTGGTTCTCAGGCATCCGCTGCCCTCCTGAGTCTCCTGCAGGTCTCCTTGGTTTACTGAGGGCCTGCGGTGCTTGAAGCGGGAGAGCAGGCGGTTGGAGCGACAGTGGCACTGAACTCGCAATGAGTATGATCGATCTCAGCACAAGAGCAGTTTAAAGGCCTATGTTCTGGTGGTACAGGCAGCAAAGAAGCAGTTCTTTGCTGTCTTTATTGCATCTGCAAAGTCACGTCCAGCGGAGCTTTTCCGCGGGTGAAAGGTTTGGTCAGTCCTGCCTGTTTCTGTCTGGACCTGAAGCAATCCAGTGACTGCTGTGACCAGTTCATTGAGTACTTTGTAGATAAGATCGCTCGCATCCGCCACGATTTCGGTTCCTCAATTATTGCAGAGGATCATCTTGGGGCTATGGATGCCCTGTCCTGTTCTATTTTGTGGGAGCAGTTTCAGATGGTGGTGCCTGTCTGCCAATGTGGAGTCCTTGTTGGGATATATTCATGCCACCAGTTGGGAACAAGATCCTTGCCCATCCTGGCTGGTGAAAGCCAGCCAGAAGATGTTACGGCCGTTGCTGGCTGGGGTGGTTAGTGTCTCCCTTCAGGAGGGCAGGGTGCCTGAATGCCTGAAGGAGGCTGTGGTTAGGCTCCTGCTCAAGAAACCATCTCTTGACGCTGATGCTCCTGCCAGTTATCGGCTGGTCTCGAACCTGCCCTTTTTAGGGAAGGTTATTGAACGGGCTGTGGCACGGCAGCTCCAAGAACATATGGACCACACCAGTTTCCTTGACCCCTCTCAGTCCAAGTTTCGGACTGGGTATGGTACAGAGACTGCATTGGTGGCCTTTGGTTGACGATCTCCATCTGGCGTTGGATCAGGGTTGTCAGACCTTACTGATCCTGCTAGACCTTTCATGAGGTGTTGGTGACTCGCCTGAGGGACAGTGCTGGGATTGGCGGGACGGTCTTGGACTGGTTTCGTTCATTTCTGGCCAGGAGAACTCACCGGGTGGTCTTGGGGGAGTGTACGTCTTCTCCCCAGGACCTCACGTGTGGAGTCTCGCAGGGTGCCATTCTGTCCCCCCTCTTGTTTAACATCTATATGCAGCCGTTAGGGGCGAGCGTGAGAGGGTTTCAGGGCATGCAGTGTCATCAGTATGCTGATGACACTCAGCTCTACCTCTCTTTTTCCATCGACCCAGGCCATGCAATCTCTTTATTTTCCCAGTGCCTGTCAGCTGTGGGGGCTTGGATGAGGTTGAGCCATCTGCAGCGGAATCCTGACAAGATGGAGGTGATGTTGGTAGGTGAGGGCCTGGGGGGCCTGGGAGTGGTTGAATCTCCTCTGGGGGAGGGGTTCGCCCTCCCATGGTCCCACAGGTACAGAATCTGGGTGTGCTCCTCAATTCATGGCTCAGCCTCAGCTCTCAGGTTGTGGCCATGGCGGGGAGTGTGTTTCAGCAGTTACATCATGTCTGGCGGCTTCGGCCGTATCTCTCAGACTCCGACCTCGCCACTGTCATCCATGCCTTCATCACCTCAAGGCTGGATTACTGCAACGCGCTCTACGTGGGGCTGCCCGAGAAGCTGGTCCAGAGGCTGCAGCTGGTGCAGAATGCCGTGGTCCGTCTCCTTACTGGGGCAGGCCGCAGGGAGCCCATGACACCTGTGCTCTGGACTCTGCACTGGCTGCCTATAAAGCACTTGGCCAGGTTCAAGGTGCTGGTTTTGACCTTTAAAGCCCTTCATGGCCTGTGCCCTGCCTATCTGCGGGATCGCCTCACTCCCCATGTGCCCGTGCGACACCTGAGATCCTCTGTTGGGGCCTTTTTGGAGGTTCCCCGGGCGAGGCGGGTGGCCACTGATGTGAGATCTTTTTCGGTGGCTGCCCCTGTGCTGTGGATTCACTCCCGGAGGAGGCTCGGTTGGCCCCCACCCTCCTGTCATGTTTGCGTAAGACCTGGCTGTTCCACCAGGCTTTTGGTGAGGGGCGGGGTAGGGTGGGGGAGGTGGAGTTTGGGAGGGAGGGTGTGTTTTTATTACTTGTTTTAAAATGTCTAGATTTATTTTAAAATGTTTTATTGTTGAATTATTTTTTGTGTGTGCATGTTGTTCATCACCACGAGCGACCTTTGGGCAGGAGGGGCGGGATATAAGTTTTGAATTAATTAATTAATTAATTAATTAATTAATTAATTGATTTTTAAAAAATCTGAGTTGTTTATAATGGAATGTTTCGGACATCCAAAACATTTTATTATGAACAGAACTCAAATTTCTGAGTAATCTAGTTTGTTGGGGAGCCTTACAAAAGGAGAAGGTGTGTGGCCTTACAGAGAAACAGGGACACAGAACTGCCTGTGAACAGTTTGGCTGGAGCTCTGGAGCGAAGAAACTGCCTTTTTGCTTTCTACTGTGGCTCGGTGAAACAGGGCTATTTTTGTTACCACTTTGCTAATGAAAACAGTTAAGGACTCTGGTTTCTAGCCTTCCAGGTGGAAAGAGCCCTGCAAACGTACCCAGCAACAGGGTAGTCTGGGCCAAGCCTTGGCGAAACCCTGTGTGAAGTTACCCTAGGCAACACAAGCTGTGTTTATTGGTCTGGGAGCTAGAGAGGAGCACAAGGTCTGGGTGTATCCTGCAGCCTCAAGAAAGAATTCATTGCCCCCATGGTCCCACATACACTGTGTATCGATTACATCAGGCCCTTGTCTATTTTAAATAATATATTAGTTTTGTGCCCCTTCTGCCCCCAGCCTCCCTACTCCCAGTCTGAGTCTCCCGACTGTTTCATTTACAGCACGAAGCCTGTCAGAGGGTTGCATGGCAAACAAGGCCTCAGCAGAACAAACTCAAAGCGACCCAGGCTGCCAACAAACAGGGAAGCCAGAGAGATGGCATAATGAATGATGCAGAGGATACCGTGTTCATAATCCTCCCAGCAAACAGCAGCAGAGTAGACGAATACCATGGGGAAAGACCCGAGATGTCACAGCAGAGCAGTGCAGCACCTGTTCATTCGGCAGGCTGTGCTGTTCTCTGCCAGGAAGAAAATTGGACAGGTTATAGAAAGGAAAGGGGAAAAAAACCTAGGAAGGAGAGATTAAGAGAGAGGCAGGGGGAGAAGGAAGGGCCAGTTTGGAGAGAGAGAGAGAGATTGCTGTATACTGTAAGAGTTTACCATCATTTTAAAAATAGCTAACAAATCTGCAGCCTCTGAGAGCCAAGCATCTGTTGGAAATAGTGAGCATTAAAAGTAGTTCTACAGTTATTGATTAATTATGGCAACTGTATCTCCTGATAAGTGGGATTCCAGTACATCTTAAACAGAAGGCATTTCAAATAGGCAGAGATACAGACAGGCTTCCACTCAGCTCAAGTTCCACCACTGCTTCCCTTGTTTACCAGGAACCACACTCTGACAGGAACCATATGCAGTAGACACAGCTTGTATTGCTGCTCCCACACTGTCCCTTCTCTGAGAATTAACACAAGTCTTCGATTTTCAGGACATTCAATCCAATGCCTGCTTCCACTGACATTAAATTCACACAGAAATAAAAGATTTTATCATTTTACGCTCCTAGAACCAGTTGTAGGAGAGAAGAGATGACAGATTTTGTTTGAAGTCCCTTTCAAACTTTACTAAGCAAATGAATTGTAAGATCACAGCACCAGCAGAAGAGGGATATGAAACTTAATTGGGTCACATGGTCCCTTGCAAGGACACAATCACTATCACTTACCTGCTTCAAAGAGGACCTTGACACCTGTGAAAGAGAGTGATTTATGAACCCTATGAAACTATCAATGCATGTAATAAACCCTATACAACCCCGACTCCAAGTTTATTTGGCTGTATTTTAGATCCTTGCTGGCATTTTACAGAACATGGTACAGAGAAGTCACTGTGTTAGAATTCTCCTTATCCGACACTTACAGGTGCTGGCCCTTTAAGATCCCCTCCTCCCACAGGATTGGAAGACCTTCTCTCTTACAACAATGGAATTCAGTCTATTGGCAGGAGGAATTTTAAAGGGCTAGACTACAATAAACCATATAGACATATTTATCAGGGTTGAAATGAGGTTTCAACAAAATGTAAAATCTCATTGAAATCCCAGTTTCCATCTTGGTTGAATCAAAAACCTCTTGGGACTCTTAATGTCTCAACAAGGGCTGAGATGAGAGCACGTGTTCTCATTCCAAAAGGAATTACCAACTTTTGGGGAGTGCCTGTCAGTACTTTGTCAGTTTCCGATGATTCCACACTTCAGCCATTTTGGGGGTCATTTTCATCACTTTCTTGGATTTTTTTTGTCACTTTCTGGGACTTTTCATCACTTTTGTCACTTTTCAGGACTTTTAATCACTTTCCAGATTTTTTTTTTGTCACTTTCCTGGAAATTTTACAATGGTTTATGGCAGTTTTACAGCACTTTTATGGCAATTTCTTGCACTTCCCCAGAGCTTAGCTGGCAAATTTCTGTCTCCACAGCCTCCAAGGGTGCATTCAAGGCAAACATGGGGTTTCAGCCTGGCCCGTGGCATCCCCATTCAATGTGCAAACCATAATGGAAAATGGGAAAAACAGCAAAAAACCTGGTAAGTTTCAGTGTTGCACAATTCTTGGCAAATGCACTGCTTCTGAGGGAAGCAGCACTCACCAAGATTTCTCGTTTCAGGCCTAGTCTTGACTGGCATTTTGTTTTTCAATTTACTGACTCTGCTTATTGGGATTCCATTTACTCTTCTGTCGTTTACTGCTTTGCCATCCATTTCAAATCCCAGGATGCAATACCAATGCAATGCTGCATTTCTTGCACTCCATTTCCCTTTGTATTTTCTTGTCACTCATTGGTTGGCATGCATCTTCCTTTACTAATCAGCAATCCAGTTGCAGATTGGTCAAAGAAAAGGGAAAAACATTGAACAACAATTCTGATTGGAGGCATAGGAGTGGAGGTTAAGGGGCACTGGGAGGAGGCTAAGGGGTGACCTATAGTATTTACACAGTGATTGGCTCAGCAGTGCAGGAAAAAAAAAAACAGAATTAAAATGGTACCCACAGATATGTGGTAAATGGTAAATGAATGGCACATGCCGGTAAGTAGAAAATTTGGTAAATCTGGATATCTCGTGGTATTGCGAGATAGGACTGTAGCGATATCAGCTATTTCTGTACCGCAATTCCATTCTGATGGAATGGTATCAGTCTCCCCTTTCCGGTGGTTTTTCACTGTTGCCGCATTGCTTGCCGCACGGTAATGGCTCATGCAATTTTCTGCTCCTGCTGACGTGCCCTGCGATTTACCCCAACTGATCTCGTTTACTGCCATATTTCCTGCTGGAGTGGTAAACGAAACCATAATTCCAGCGGAATACTCAAACAGTGATAAAACCTCCGCCATGAAAAATCAATGCCATGTGTGTGGAAAACTTAAAAGCTACAATAACAAGGAATCCATTCTCCTGTCACCGACTGTTGTATCTCCCCTCCCACTCCTCAAGACCACCCCCCATCCCCAGACCAAGGGGTGCATGGGAGACTGGGATTTGAGAAAAGAAAGTTTTGCTTAAAAAGAAAGCAAACAAATACATAAAACATTTATTAGGAAAGTCTTGAGAGACAAACAATAAGCTGAGAGATTGGAACTCCTGGGTCAATAGGCTGGGGAGAGATTGTCTATTTCAGTCTGTCTCAGAATCTGGATTACATTGAGATTTAATGAATTCCTCCCACCTTCATTATTAACAGCTTGGGACTCTCCCAGTTGTGAGAATGGGAGGAGCCATTTGGAGAACAGAGGTTGCTACCTTGTAAACAAGGTTCTTTGAGATAGCTCTAACCATTCTCACAACACCCACCATCCAGCCGCAACAGAATTCAGGGTTGGAAGGAACTGACAGTTGAGAGGGGGAGTACCTTATATAGGCTGGGAGGTCGATGGTAATTAAAATTTCATAGGGCTAGGGAATGTTCAATGAGTGATGGGCACGCATGAAGTACCCAATTGTGAGAATGGTTGATGCTATCTTGAAGAACCTTGTTTACAAGGTAGCAACCTTCTGATCAATTAGTGGAATCGGGAAAGACATGTGTAGCACTAGCAAAGGCTGCCTCCCTGCAACTTGAAGTTGCAGCCAGGCAACACAGTAGGTGAGGGAGGGGAGAGAAGTGGGGGGGAGTTTAGCTTAAGAAAGAAATAATTTAGCCTCAGGCAGCAGAGAACAATGGGCATGCATCCCCACATGGCTGTAAAGCAGCGGGATCATAGGAGGATGGTCATCAAGAGGCAGGAATGAAGATTGCCCCCCAATTTAAAGGAGAAAGTTTAAATTCAAAAGGAGGGTGGACTGAAACTTATTCCTGAACCAATCAAATTGAATGGTGGGTGTCGCAACTCCGTATGAGGAGTTTCCGCCGGAAAAGTTTCCAGTGAAAAAATTCAACATTGCCCATGGAAAGAGCATGGAGCAACTGCAGAAAGCTGCAAGCACCTCTGGGAAAAGCTGTGCTCTACCGTGCCGTGCCGCACTGAGTGGAAGAGTGCTTTCCATCAGAAAATCTTCCCGTGATGGTATACCTTTTCAGCCTTATTGCAAGAATCGTGAAATCGCATCAGTATCAGGAAACAGTCAGGAAATTGATCCTGGTTCCCAGTATGGTGAAATTTCTCACAGGGAGCAATTTAGCTCCTCATTTCAGCCCTAATATTTATAAAAGGAGGATTTCTTCTTGAGTCAATCTCTGCAGAATTTGACCTGTGAGACCAAATACTCTTTCTAATGTTGACCCACTAGAGCATAATTACATCATGATGCTCTGAAAATGTGTGGCCATGTGGAAAAGGGGGTGGTAGAGTCCCTTAGCTCTACCCCTTTTGGTGTGGCCCCACCGAAAGCATCCGGAAAGTGAAACCCTAGATGTGACAAATGCCTGCCAAGTGTGTCTTTCTCTTTCTTTTGCCCTCCCAGAAGTTTTTTGCTAATCTCTGGTGCCATCCAGTCTCCTGTGGCCTAACCTACATCAGCCAGTCAAATCCATGACTGCCTATTTCAGTTTTAATTATTCTTCATTATATTTAAGATGGGGTGTTGGGAAAAAAAAAAGAAATATAGCAATTTACTCTGCTTTGTAATTAGAGCTAGTGATTAGTGAATCTCTTACATCGCAATGGAGTTTTCCTTTAAAATGAAAAAATAAATCGAAAGAGAGGAGTTTAAAAAAAGGGGGGGGGGCAGCTAAACGAGCTCAAAGACTAGAATTAAACAGATTATATCTCATTACTTCCAAATGGAAAGGAAAGTTAAAGCTTATTAGAGCAGCCACATCTGCAACCGAACAGGGAGAGAAGTGAATTCCTGACATGTTAATGGCTGTTGGGAGACAGCCCGTTCTACCCTTGCCTCGGTCCCTGGGTTTAAATGATGACACTGGATGTGCAGGAGTTCACTTCTCCCTCAAGCACCCCCAAATACAGGCCAGGCATAGGCTATTGAAAGGATGCAAACAGAGTGACAATGCCCGGTGTCAACAGGCTGCCGAGTGAACGCAAGGCTCCCAAAGGACATTGCCTGAGCAGCTTTGCTTTGCAGGGATAGGGCTGGCACTGATGATCCTCTGGAGAACGGAGGAGCTGGCTGGCTGGCTTGCACTGTCTCACGCTGGCAGCATTTTTGTCTCTTCCTAAATGACTATTAATTTGCTCCCTCCCTCCTGCCCTTGCCAGTTGTTCAATTTGCACAGACCCTGGCGCCATATGATAATGCCACGGCGACAGCTGAAGTTTTCTTTCCTCCTTGGCAATGGGCTCTGTGGACCCCGCTCCACCCACCTGATTAAAAACAAGTTATTTCTCATTACCATTGTGTGGCAGTGGGGCCAAGAGGTTGTGTTGAGTTCAAAGCCCCGTAGTGCTAGGCACTGTACATGCACCTAGTAAGAGATGGAGCTTGACCCAAAAAGTTAACACATGAACAATGTGGGGAAGAACGGGGGGTTAAAAGGCACACTTTTCTGCCCTGTGTGGGTTATCCATATCACCACAGTATGTGAGTAATTTTCGGCTAAAATCTGTGGGGAATATGACCCACAAAATCTCCACCCCCTTATCCCTAGAAGGGAAGAGGAAATTATGGAGGTTTAATCCATACCTTGTCCTCTACTATGTGCCAGATGCCAGCTAAAACTGAGATGGAGCTGGGGCCCTGTATAGCTTAAAAATAAATAAATAACACAGCTGTGGGTGGAACAGGAATTGAAGCTGAAGGTGAGCACACATCAGAAGCCAGGAAATCAAACTCATGTGGTTGTGTCCTTGTTTTCAGATAACATCAGGTGTTTCTGGAAAGTGTAGCCTTGTGCCTTTGGCTCTTGATTGGATACCTGTGACCAGACCCCACATGACATGATTGGTCCCACTGGGCCTGGGTCATGTTGGGCACTCTGTCTGCCCAAGCCCCTTGGGTTCGGGCTGGGAACTCCAGCTGCTATAATTTCATAGCACACTTTAGCAGACCTGACCATATTGGAAAGGGGCTGGGAAATGTCTTATCCTTGTTCGTTTCCTGACGTAGCCCCACCTATTTTCTGACCGTGTACCCTCTTTGACATCGTCGTACTCTATGGGGTGTAACCATATTGGAAAGAGGCAGGAAAACACATTAGCCCCACCCCTTTTCTGATGTGGTCCTGCCCTACTGAGCACCATGACATGGTGGTGCTTTTGGGGGTGAGGGAACGGAGCAGAGCATCCAAACACATCATTCCCAGACTCAGGTCAGTCCCAAATTTCTGGCCTAAGCAGGGCTCTATTCTAGATGGCATCTTTGCTTTGCCCTGCCCCATTGCATTTATCCCTCAACTTACCCATTGAAAAATACAACATTGCATGGCTCATGGGGTAGCTTTTTACCCCAGGCCTTCAGCACTTAAATTGCTTGAATGTGGAAACTAACATGAAATGTAATGTGGTAGGTCTAACCCAGGCTGGGATATAAATCTACCCCATGGTAAAATGAGTTGGGGTATGTTTACTACTTCTAATCATTTCTATAGCACTACTAGGTGTGCACAGCACTTTATAGTCACAGATGTTTGGAGACAGGTCCCTGCCCAGTGGACTTACAACCAAAGACCCTTTTCTAACAGGCACATGGGGGGATGGGTGGGGGTGCATAGGGGTGCATTCCCACGGACCCCCACCCACCTCCACCCATCTCCGCGCATGGAGCATCGGGCATTGGTACCCGTTGCTCCATGCATGGGTGATGGGTGGAGGTGAGTGGAGTGTGGGAGCGTGCACGCACCCCCACACACCATGTTCCCATGGGCAATCACCAATATCCCCCTTCCCCGCACCCACTGCGGCATTTTCACGGGCGCCCCCCCTCCACCCGCACGTGTGTGAGGGGGGTGGGGCGTCCATGTGAAAACAGCCTAAGATGGACAAGGGTGAGGGGAACACAGGGAAACACACACACACACATCCCCATTTTACAGATGGGGAACTAAGGTTGAGACTCGCCCAAGGCCACCCAGAGAATTTATGGCTAGAACAGGATTTGAATCCTGGTTTCCCAAATCCAGCACCGTATCCACTACACTATACCACACTGGCTCTTTGTATGTTTCTACCCCAGGGGCCTTTTTGGTCATTTATTAAAAATGGTTAATGGTAACCAACTTTCCTTTGAGGGTATTGTGTACTTGTGTGCAGGTGACAATGTCCTAAAAGGACAAAGTGGGAGAACCACTATCTGGTGAGTTATTGCAAGAGATGTGCACCCAGACTACAAAAATACCCCCAAAACTAATATTAGGGATTATACAATCTCTTTCAGTGATGGAATTCTGACTGAAAGGCACATCCATTTTGTACCCGGCACTGTGCCTGCACAAAATGGCAGCACCAGGGCCGGCATCACCACAGGTTGACCCAGGGCAAACGCCCTGGGTCCGACTATTTTCTTTATTTCCAGGTGCCCTGCCTGCAGTGGCTTCCATTTTCAACAAGGTGCCGGTGTGGGGCCCCTACTTTCTCCCATCAGGGCCCTAAAGACCACCTCTAGACTGCAGAGGGTGTCCACAAGGGAGCGAGGCCAGTGACAAAGGGGTGGGACCACCAGGACCCCACATTTTATCTTTGTTGTGGGCCCTTTCAATTCTAATGTGAGCCCTGGACAACGCCCATGCTGTACGTGCACAAAATGGTAGTGCCCTGTACTGTGCCACCATTTTGTGCATTTCCATTATGGGAGAAAAACCAATTAGGATCTCCAGCAAAACACAAACAGGATTATATTCTGGTCCAGGCTTTGCTAGAATGGATGAGAATGGTCGGATCTGTCAATAAAAGAATCTGCATTGGAATTTTGCTTCAGGTATAATCTTAAGTAGTACCTAGACTTCTCACTGGCCCTCTGCCTCTCTGCTCATGATAATTAGGGATGGGCCAACGCGGGTCGTAAGTTCAGAGTTCGGACCGAACTCGAACCGAGCTTCCGAACTGAACTGAATTTTCGAACCGAACTGAACTGAACCAAATTTCCGAACTCGGCTCTGTTCGCCCATCCCTGAAAGATAATATTCCGTTTAGTTCAATGGGGTTTGAATTTCCAAACTTTGTTTGGGAGTTCGGAGTTTGGGCCAAACTCGAATAGTTCGGCAGACCGAACCGAACTTCCGAACCGAACCGAATTTCCGAACTGAACCGAACCGAACCGAATTTCCAAACTCAGTTCGGTTCGCCCATCCCTAATGGTAATGTGGAGTGAGTGGCAAGTAGGAATAAAATGGGGATCATTTCACCCCAGTCTTCCCTGGCAATTTATCTGTAGGTAGCATATCTGGCAATGTCCACTTTCTGACACGGCTCCGTGCCTCACCTTTAAATCTGATCTGTGAGAAAGGGGGAAAATGAATGAGCTGCAGAATGAATTTACTTCAAATAAATTTCATAGCTGTTAGAGTTTTGTGTGTGTGTGTGTGTGGAGGGGGTTGCTTTGTTTCTCTCTCTATATATATATATAAAGTATTATTGGTTTCAGCTTAATACAATCCCCAAATGGCAAAATTAGCATAAAAGCAATATTTTTAAAAAGTAAAAGACAGAGGTGCGGGGGGAGAGACTGAGTGTCCTTTTAGGACTGGGTAAGATCCTTGATCTTTTTCCAAATCTCTTTCTGCTCTTAATAGGAAATGGGCAATTTTTTACTTTTCTTTTGTGCTGCTGCTTCAAATTGTCTGATAAATGCTGCAGGCTTTCTTGTCCATTTAAAGGCCACAGCTAATTTGATAATGGATCCTACAGACTACACTCCCCACCCCCCCACCCCCCCGTGTCAAAGCAAGTATTTTCCAGTGTCAAAGCAAGTTGTTTTATTTAATCTCTTTATGCACAAAGTGTAGCGTGTAGAGCGCAAGCAAGCACAGGCACACTCACCCACAAACATACACACAGGGTGTTAACAAACGAAACATTAGCCCACATCAAGTGGGCGTCCATCTGTCCATTTATGTTCGCTCACACTGGCCACGTGGCCTCCACCCACCAATGGGGGACCCCCACTCATAGCGAGCTTTCGGAGAACATGGAGCAAATGTGGGCTAATGTGCCCCCATGTATTTGTCTCCATGCATACAGGTCCGCCAGCACGATAGTCATGGGTGGAAATCCTAGAGCATCCAAGGAGCTCTTGATCTCACTGGTGATGCCAGTGAGGGGCTTCCGGCAAGTGCATTAAATACACTCAGGGGGGCTGCACATTTATTAGGATGAACATGCTAAACATGAGTGGGGGCTGCATGGACCGAATCTGAACTTCAGATTGTCTTGTTTGTTAACACGCATGCATACATGTCACACACACACACACACACACACACACACACACACACGGAGTGTCCACCAGGGACCCATGTTGGTTTTTGTCTTTCATTATTAAAACTTTTTTGTTATTGTTAATAATGAAATTTCGTTATTCATTATCGGTATCAGTATCAATTTTGGTATTGATTGGTATCGGTATTGATTTCAGTATCAATTTTGAGAGATAACGAAGATTTTGTTTTCAGTATGATTTCCGTTGTGGGCTGCCACCAGTGACAGAAGTCACCTGCCCCAGACTTCTCAGAAGCTGAACTCCTTCCTTTCTCATTATAATGCAATAGTAATAAGTGCACAATGACAATATGAAAAATTACTAATATGTATGTCTAACCTAAACCTACACCTAATAACCTATACTATATGCAATATATTCCTAAGTATTTATATCAATGAACTTCTATCTGCTGTGTGTTCTAAGTATCTATCTATCCTATTCCTATCCTATAATGCTAATATATATATAATTAAAAAGCCTAGTATCTACTAATGTCTATATATCTAATCTGTGTGTGTGCATGTGTGTGTTTGTTTGTGTGTGTGTGTGT
>QEPC01012674.1:522126-540565 GCA_003113815.1 Sphenodon punctatus | reverse complement strand
TTATCATTGTCATTTTCATTATTGCAATAACGAAAACAAAAACGACAATTTTCGTTATCATTATTGTAATAACAAAAACAACATACACACCCCTAGTATTGATGATGAAGGCTAGCACTGGTGCTGAATAGCAAGAGGATCACACCCTTCAATGTAGCCAAGTCCAACTGGATACTGAATGAGAAGCACAAAGCAGCACTAGTTTGTTGTTTGTGGGATGTATGAACCCTGATCTTCTTGGTCAAAACACAATTTAATCCCTGCCTTTGGAGACTTCCTGTTCAGGAGGGGACTGTAAGATTGTCAGTACAGAATGCACATTGCAATAGGATCCCTAGTTCCCCGGGGCTCTCAAACAAATCCATGCCATCTCTCTTTCCATGGCAGGTGTTCCGTATCGGTGGCTCACAGAGCGCCGTGAAAGTCCATCAACGAAGAGAAGGGGAACCATAAAGCATTCAGGCCAGCAGTAAATGGGGGACTGGGGTGTTCTAAAACCCTTCACACTGCTCATTGAGATCGCTGTAAATGTGAAGCCTTGACAAATGTTTGTAGAACAATGGACAGGAGAAATGGGCATGAATCCCATTTATTGTCAATAGGATCTCTATGTACCATAGCTTAAGAACTGCGCTGAAAATGGACTCCTTTTGCATTTTGTACATAGAGCATTTTTCTTTTTGTGTTTTTTCTTCTTTGTCTTTTTCCCTCCCTACCCCTGCAGACAATAGGGCTCAGTTCCCTTGAACTGAATAAGAGAGTCATGAATGATTAATGGGCCTGAAGACTTCTAGGAAATGAAAGTGATTTTTCCCCCGCCCCTGTTGCAAGGGTTATATGCTATAAGGTGCAGGCATTGCACATGCTAGGGATGAACAAACCTACCCAAATAAGGCACCAGCTGCCCTGAACATTCTCCCAAGGTTTACATTCAACTGCAAACATGTTTTTTATTGACATCAACAAAAAATAGTCACAAACACCAAGTGCACTTCACAAGCAAAAACGAATTGTGTGCATCCACAGATGGTGTGGATAGGATAGGGGACTGCACTGGAAATCAGGAGCCCCGGGTTCTTCTTCTCTAAGCTCTATGTGGTAGGGTGTATTAGTCCTGCCAGGACCAGACCCTAGAGTAAGGGCTGAGACTTGGCAGGAATATAACCCATAGAACTGCTGACTGTGTGCTGGCCAAGAATTCAAGTGTATAAATCTTAAGGGTCTAAAACTCTAACTGAGTTAGTGGCTATCTGGACAGAGACTGGAAAAAAGAGGACTCTGATGGTGAGCTCCACTAAGGCAGAAGGAATGGGGCCTGCCTAAACCCAGGCCAAAGGAGCCAAGGTTTCAGCCCTGGCCTGCAAACCAAGAAGACTTACTGAAGAAGGACAACACGGTGACCTGGAGATATACCCACAAGGCCTGCAGGTGGGGGGTGGGGGGGACTTTCTATGTATAAGAATCCAGGAGGCATTGCAGGTACTAAGGGTTGTCTGGGGACAACCTACTGGAGGACTGGACTGGCTGTCAGGGTGGTGGAGGCCAGACATTAAAAGGCCCTATGTGCAGTGGAACTGGCCCAGACTGAAATGTGCAAGGGGATTGATGGTGTTTTATGGCGACAGTAAGAAGTACTATACTGCCTAAAGATGTGACGCACTCCTCCAGAAGAAGTGACCAGGTGCTGCCACACTCTACAATTGACCTCACAAGTTACCTTGGTTTAATCCCATTTGCTCCCTCACTCTCTGCCTTGCCTGCACAGACTCAAATTTCTTTCAAGCATATGCTTCCGGCATAGAAGCGGAGTGGGTAAGGTTGGGATTTGGACCTATGGAACAAGGGTTCAAATCCTGTCTTAACTATGGGCAAGTCACTCTCTCTCACACAGCCTCAGTTCCCCATCTATAAAATGGGAATAATAATGATCTACCTCACAGGGTTGTTGTGAGGGCAACTAGGGGTGTGCAATTTGTTTATGTTTTTGTAATAACATAAATAAAAATGCCCATTTTGTTTGTTCATAAAACATAAAAATAACACATATGTTATTAAAAACATAACACAAAAAAATAGTAACATAAAAACAAAACAAATAATCATTTTTTTGTTTGTTTGCTTTTTTGTTTTTCTGGGCAGCCTGGCACATGGCTCAAGCTGCAAACAACAGGTGTAAGGGGGGGTGGGGAGTGAGAGCCCCAAACAGCTACCTAAAATTGACATCTGTGCTGGCCATTTGGCAGTGCAGACAGATCACAGACCCCTGGAATAGACATAAGAGATTGGTCATTGTTTGCTTATGCTTGCCACTTGCTTGTACCAATCAGAGGAGCTTAGGGGATGCCACACAGAGCTCTGAGGGCACACAAGTTCAGGGCATACAGAGCTCTGCACCTGTAGCTAGCTGGTTGTTGCCCTGTGCACACCCAGTGTTTCACAGGCTTGACTCTTGTGCTTCTGTGTGTGAGCTGAGCTGTACAGTGTGCCTTCTGCTACTTTTCAGCCACATTTTTTGGTATAAAAAACAGACCTCTCCCTCTTCCCATTCTCATACCCCCAGTCCCCTCCAATTACACATTACTAACCCTGTGTGTTCCTTCAAGCTGACAATGCCCTGTCATAACTTGGAATGCCCGCAGTGACAAACAAAGCCTGTGTCACTGCCCACCTTCCTGCTTGCCTGCCCACTGCTCTTTTGCTCTGCTACTGCTGCCCAAAGGTCTCTCTCTGGGTGTTTTCAGACGTTACGAGATCGCGCTCAACCACAGTCAATACCCTGTGATGGGGAATGGTCCCGTAACGTCTGTTTGCTCTGCTACTGCTGCCCAAAGGTCTCTCTCTGGGTGTTTTCAGACGTTACGAGATCACGCTCAACCACAGTCAATACCCTGTGATGGGGAATGGTCCCGTAACGTCTGTTTGCTGCCCACCAGATGTTCACCACAGTGAACCTCCGGTGGGAATCAAAATAACCACACTTTCGAGGATGGTCCGGGGACCATATCCGAAAGTGTGGTTAGCTGAACCACGGCCCGGACTCGGCAGCCGGTAACGTGAGTTACCAGCGCCAATTCCAGGTCATGGCCTGGACCACGGGCGGGAATCGGACGCAGCGGTCGGATTGGCCACTGCGCCCGCCCGTCTCCAGGAGGGCGGGTGGCCAGGGGAGCATGGGGGGACCGGGCTGTGTGGCCGCAAGTTGTGCCGCACAGCCCCCCCCCCCCCGATTCCCCTTTGTGATGGGCTGATTCTGGCAGGGAATCAAAAGGGTGATTCCGTGCCAGGGCGAACACTGACCTGTCACATCTGAAATCACCCATTCTCTCAGATGTGCTGCCCCCCCGGAGTGATTGATGTTGCAAACTGATGATGCCCTGCCACATGCTGGGCAGCTGCCACTTCATTCTGTGATGATGGTCCCCCTCCCTCATGGCTCCTGCCCCCTGGCATGCTCTCAGCACCTCTTAAAGCCATGACATGCTAGCTAGTTTATTTTATTTATTTTAAAATTTATTTTCTTTCATGTATACCCCACTCCTCTCGCACACAGGCAACTCGGGGCAGTAAACATAAACGTAATAAAACAGTAATATATTATAAACATTAAAATAAAATATAAATATAAAATACAAATACTCATAAAACCCATAGCAGCAGTAAAAGATTTAAACCCAATCTGTGAAAAACATAACCCTCCAACTCCCTACTAACCCATCCCACCCCAACTCCCACCAAATGCCTGAGGGAAGAGCCAGGTCTTACAACTTCATCAGAAAGCCAAGAGATCCAGGCTGAGGTGAACCTTCACTGGGAGGGAATTCTACAGTGATGGCACAGCCACCAAAAATGCCTGCCTGTTGGTCCGAACCCACCGATAATTTGGGACCTCCAGAAGGGCACCCTCGGACAATCTCAGGGGCCACCCAGGATCCCAGGGAGTGAGGCAATCCTTCAAGTAAGCAGGGCCCAGGCTGCAAAGGACTTTAAAGAGCTAGCACATTGAATCGGGCCTGGAAGACAATAGGCATCCAGTGCAATGCTCGGATCACTGGTTGTATGTGCTCCCTGCGGCCCATCCCAGTAAGTAGATGAGCTGTCACATTTTTCACCAGCTGCTGCTTCTGAACTGTCACCATGGGCAGCCCCACGTAGAGTGCATTGCAATAGTCCAGTCTCGAGGTGATGAATACATGGATAATTGTGGCAAGGTTGATGCCTGAGACATATGGGTGTAGCCTCTTCACCAGATGTAATTGGCAAAAGGTGCCCCATGCCACAGTTGACACCTGGGAATCCAGGTGCAGCTGAAAATCCAGGAGCACTCCCAGGCTCCGCACAGATGGACCCAAAGGAGGGTGAACACCCCCAATTACGGGAATGTTCCCCTCTCCAAAATCACCGACCCTCACCATCCAACATCACTTCCAACTTGATGGGTTTAGCTTCAATCGACTCGACCTCATCCAATCCCCCACAGCAGCCAGACACCGGGACAGCAAGGACAGAGCAGGACCTGGGTCTGATGAAAAAGCTAAGCACAGCTAGATGTCATCAGCATATTGGTGACAACAAACCCCCTAGCTGTTCATGACCTCCCAAAACGACTTCATATACACATTGAACAAGAGAGGGGACAGTGATATATCCATGAGGTAGGAATTGAACCATTGCAAAATGGTTCCGTTCACCCTGGCCAGGTCCTGCAAGTGAGTCACCAACATCTTGCGGTTCATGGTATCAAAAGCCTCTGATAGATCCAGTAGAACCAGTAGGGTCATATGACTCCTATCCAGCTCTACCAGGAGGTCATTGAGCAAGGCTACCAATGCCATCTCCGTGGCATAACCCGGACGAAAGCCCGACTGCATAGGATCAAGAAAATCGATGCTATCCAGATGAACCTGCAGCTACCCAATCAATAACCTTGCCTAAAAAGGGAAGGTTAGAGACAGGCTGATAGTGTGCCGGGGTATCAGCATCAAGAGATGGTTTCTTGAGGAGAGGTCAGACCACAGCCTCCTTGAGGCATTCTGGCACCCTCCCCTCCTGAAGGGAGGCGTTAATCACCCTGTCAGCACTGACCCTAACGTCTCCCTGGAGACCTTAACCAACCAGGATGGGCAAGGATTTAACTCGCACGTTGTGACCCACACAGACCCCAGGACCTCTGCCGTCTCAGCAGGTGTCACTGATTTAAACTCATCCCATAAAACACAACCAGTCGGAGCATTCATAACCTCTGACTCTGCCATTGCCTCTAAAATGGCGGAGTTGAAGTCATGCTCAATGTGAGTGATTTTTTCCGCTTTCTGCGAGTGAGAGTAAGTCTTCTCCTTTCCTTTGCTAGTCCCTGCTGTTTCAGCAGCCAGTGCCCGCTTCCTGCAGTTTCTGGTCTGTCCTGTTCACCGGCTGTGTGCCAATCTCTCACTGATATTTCTGCATCCCAGGGGCTTTCTCTTCAACTTGAAGCCTTGCCATCCTTGGGGAACCACCATCTCATCCTGTGCAAGTGCCAGGCTGCTTCTGTGTCCAGCATCCACTGCATGCCAGTGTTTGCTCTGCCCTCTACCCAGCTGCTGCGTACCAATTTCTCGCAGATATTTCTGCCACCCTGGGACACTCTCAGCAAGTTTGGGGAAAGAACATTGTCAGAGAGGCACTTTTGGAAGCATTTTTGTAAGGCATGGCAATAAAATTGATAAGGGCGCTGAACCCAAGCCCTGTGGATCCCTCACACAGTTGCATGCGTGGGATTTTCAGGGTTTGGGATCAGCCCCAAGGACTATAAATCACTTTGGACACTGAAATAATAATAGTATGCTGTCCCCTTCTATCTGCCTGTAGAGCAGAATGGGGTATGCGGGAGGATTCTGTAAGTGTTTGCAGGATCATGCCCTAGGCTTGTCTGTACTCTATTCACTGCATCTGCAGTCTATTAAGAGTAGAGCTTAAACAGGTACCAGATTTATTATCCAAAGGTAATGCTCGCAATTTTGAGTACCTTGTTGGGCAACCAGCAAGCTGCTTGAATACCAATTGGGTACCAGATTAAATTCCTAGAAAATTGGGAATTATTCGTATTGTTTTAACAATTACAGACTGGTAAATCAATATGGGGAACTAGTGAAAAACAGACCAGTAACTCAAAACAGGAAGGAACCTCACAAAATCAGTAACACAAATCAGTATTCCAGGACCAGAAAACAGAAAACTGGGGCAGCAGGAAACCATTAAGTACTAATCAGGTATGGAGTTGACTACCAACAATTTGATGGGTTTTTTACCCATTTTTGAGGATACTTATTTCAGCTCTAATTGAGAAGTTATTGGTCTTTAATTTACAGCTGTATCCTATAGATAGAAGGCCTGTCAAACTCCTTGGAAGGTGTGATCGGAAAGGGAAGCAATGTAAAAGTGGTTCTGAGATTGGTCTTTAAACTTTGATTCAGCCCATGTGCATTGTTGCTAATGGGATGGGACACACTTTCTAATGAACATAAAAAATGCAATATTGGGTTATACCAATGGTCCACTGAGCCCAGCATCCTGTCTCTGACAGTGCCTAGGCTACCCTCGGTCACTTCACAGAAGTACTCAACAGGTCATGATGGAGTGATCCGTTCCCTGATGTTCACTCCCAGCTCATGACACTCAAAGGTTGCGTCTCCCAACTTCCTTGACTAATAGCCATTTATGGACCTATCCTCCAGGAACATATTTAATCCTTGTTTAAAACCAGCTGTACTACTGGCTTTTCCCCTCCTGTAGACCGTTTTGCAAAGTAATACCAGCTCCACAAGCCAGATAAGATTTGTAGTGGGATTGCTTATAAAGTGTGCTCAGTCAGCATGGGGAGGGTCCAGATCATGTATGCTATGAGTCCATCTCTTCTCCTTGAGTGCATGCCCTCATCTCTGCTCCCTTTTCCTGACTCACTCTTTCTGTGCTTGAGGGTAGGGATTTGATCTATGGACAGATCTAGGGATTGGAAAAGACACAAATTAGAGCTTAAATTAGTACCCACACAAACAGGTATACCTGTTGAATTTCCGGTACCCAAATCAACTTGAAATTTTTGGGTACAATTTGGTACCTGATTTCAAACCTATTTGGGTAACTGATGTCCCAAAATGTCCCAGACAATTGACTTATAGTCCCAGAATTTTGACTTCCAGTCCTTATTTTTCAGTTTTCCATCCCAATTTTTATGTACCAGAAATTACAGATTTTTCACGTATTTGGAGTATTGGGCTACCTGATCAAATACTGGATCAAGCTAGTACTGTAACTGAAGTTCCAGTTGTTCTGATTTCCGATCGGAACAGGGCAGTTTGCCTTTTCTGACTGGAAACTGGAACAATCAATATTTGTTTTGATTCCAATTGGAATCAGATGAAATATATAGAAAAATAATAATTTTAAACAAAAACTGTTCATGTAGAAAACAGCCGTGGTGGCTATTTGCTCATGTGAATTGATTATTTTTTTCACGGTGAGGACTCTCATCCGAAATATATTTCAATTGGAATTCTGTTGAAAAAAATAACAACTATTATGTTTTCCCCATTCCAGAGTAGCTGTTCCGATTCAGGGCTACATCAAATATCTGAAATGGTATTTAAAAATATTGATATTACCCATGGGTACCAAATTAGGTACCTATTCAGCTCTACCTGAATAGAACAGATATTTATTTTCCCTTTCTCTCCTGCAGACCACTTTCCTGACTCACTCTTTATGGAAAGATAAAAATAAATAATACCCTGAAAGCAGCCATTGGTGGGATTTGACCCATGGGCCAGAGGTTGCCCATCCCTGGGCTATAGGTAGAAAAAAACACATTAGGAGTTATGGAAAGGAGTGCATGTGCGTGTGTGTGAAGGCTGAATTGAGTTTCCATTTCCACATCTGTGGATATGCAATGGTGTACAGAGATCCTCTACATTTCTGAAAACTCTCTGGATCTCCATTCATCTGTTCTTTTGGCTCACCACCCCATAGTGAACGTCCACTAGGCAACATACATTTTTGCACATGTAGGTAAAACCTACATGTCTCCCCACACCCCAAATGTCTCTCTTAGATTGTAAGCCTGCTAGGGCAGGGACTGTATCGCTTTCTTACAATTGTAAAGTGCCAGGTACATTGCTTGTGCTATATAAATGCTTACTACTACTACTACTACTACTACTACTACTACTACTAATAATAATAATAATAATAATAATAATAATAATAATAATAATAATAATGAAGAAGAAGAAGAATGTACAAATAGCCAGAATACATCTGCATGCACATATGTGTAAAATGCAGAAATCTATTTTGGCTATTTGCATGCACACCAAATGGTGACATATGGGGGTGATGAGCTGGAGCATTGGATCTGAATCATAGTTCCATTTCATCTGACCCAGATTGGAACAGGTGAATCCGTTGGAATCTTCTCAAACAATCAATTTCACCTCTAGTATGAGGGGGTGGGGGTGGGGATGGACCAGTTGGGGAAGTGTCTCTTTCGTTTGGATCTAGTTCCAGGACTTTTGCAGCTCCTTTATGTTACTCTTCTTCTTTACCTTGCACATCTGGACTGTACTGGGTGGGAGGCTCTCAGTCTATGAAACAGTCACTGAAATTCTTTGTTGAACAATTATTAAAAGCAAAAAACAAACAAACAAAAAAACAACCCTGCGAGGAACATGATTTGGTGGCAAACACTTCTGAAATAAAGACAGGACTGGGAAACTAGCATTCATAACTCTGCTTGACTAATTAGCAAACAATTGGCTAAATAACGATTTGGGTTCCCTGACTCAATACCGAAGTCTATAACAAACAAACAGTCTGCTGTTTCCCCTTGTCCCTGCTGTTTCCCCTTTATTATATTTAAAATGTTTAAATTGCTATGACATTTCTTTCCACCCTAACACAGCCACTTTCCAAATCTACCTGTCACTAACACCCTGCTCTATGGAAGTCGCTTCTATCAAATATTAATGAAACCTAGCCTGCCTTTGGCTCAGTGTCAGTTCTGACATTCCTTTATTCTTGCCAGAGGAAGGGCTCTGTGAAGTTCAAAAATATGCAGTCTTTCACCAACTGAAGCTGGTCCAATAAAAGGCATTGTCTTTCCTCAGTGGTTCCCTGGCTTTTGGCCTATGTGACCTCATCAGAGTTGAAGCAAGTACTTGCAAAACAGGTATACCCATTGGAATTATGGGACCCAATTAGACCCTTTAACACTGGGTACTAATTAGTTCCCGATTAATGCAATTATTGTCCAGTGAGCTACCTGATGTACCTATTTACGAACATCCCATACCAATTTACTGGTTTTCCATTTCCAAAATCTGGGAAAATAGATAACTTGGTTATAGTAATAAATACCCATTACCATTGGTAATGGTAAAACCTCACCTTTTATTTTCTATTCCTTTCACAATAATCAAGACTGAACTATCCACAATGACTCCAAGTTCCTTCTCCTGAGATGATGTCTTCAAGGAACTATCCACAATGACTCCAAGATCCTTCTCTTGAGTGGTTATTAGGGATGTGCGAACAAAATGCGGTTCAGATGTTCGGACGTTCGGTCGTTTGGTTCGGAACCCGAGTTCGGGTTCAGTTGTTCGGTTCGGAGGAGTTCGGTTCGACTGAACATTCGAAAATAGTGCTATCGATACCGATACTGAATTTGAAGATTTTTTTATTGGTATTGGTATCATTTGGCCCTGAAACAACCCCTGTTCTCCAGCCCTGGTGCCAGGAAGTCTGCTCCTCATCTGCCTCCCCCTTCCAGTCATGTTTTTCCTACCCAAAGTCCCATTTTTCCCACCCCGAACTCACCCCAGCATGACCAAACTGTTTTCAAGTTCGGTTCAGACGTTCAGTTCGGATGTCCAAACAGACCAAGTTCAGTCCAAACTCCGAACATCCAAACCGCATTCGCACATCCCTAGTGGTTTTCACTCTATGTGCATCACCTTGCACTTATCAACACTGAATTTCATTTGCCATTTTATTGTCCAGGCACACACTCATGCAAGATGCCACTGTAGTTCTTCAGTCTGCCTGGGTCTTAATTATCTTGAATAATTTGGTGTCATCTGCAAATTTAGCCACCTCATGCTTTACCCCCTTCCCCCAGATTGTTAATGAATAAGTTAAACAGTACTGGTCCCAGTACTGGCCCCTGTAGCATCCCACTCTGTCAACTTGAAAAATGACCATTTATTCGTACCCTTTGTTTCCTATCCTTTAACCAGCTTCCAATCCATGACAGGACTCTTCTTCTTTTCCTGTGACTATTTAATTTGCTCAAGAGTTTCTGGTGAGGAACCTTGTCAAATGTTTTTTGAAAATCCAAATATACTATATCGAATGGATCACCCCTAAGTATCCATATGCTTGTTAACATTCTCATAAAATTTGAATAGATTAGTGAGGCATGGCTTCCCTTTGCAAAAGCCATGCCAGTTTTAACCCATCGAATCATGCTTGTCAATAGGCCTAGTAATTCTGTTTAAAACAATGGTCTCCACCAGTTTTCCTGGTACTGATGTCAGGCGTACTAGTCTGTAGTTTTCAGGATCACCTCTAGAAAGCTTCTTAAAAATTGGTGTTCATTAACTAACCTCCAATCTTCAGGCACAGAGGAGGATTTTAGCAATAAGTTCATATTACTGATAGTTTATTTATTTATTATTTATTTATTTATTTGATGGATTTATATCCCGCCCCTCCTGCTATGCAGCCCGGGGCGGCTTCCAAAAACATTAAAATACAATAAAACCATAAAACTCTCATAAATACAACAAAATATGAAAACAGGGCTAAGTTATAAATAAAGCCACAGTAGGTGGGGGAGCTAGACCCCTCACCCTACCCACCCTTTCTCCCAAAGGCCTGGGCGAACATCCAGGTCTTACAGTTTCACCGGAATGTTAACAGGCTAGGGGCCAGGCGAGCTTCCTCCGGAAGGGAGTTCCAGAGCCGCAGCCCAACTACTGAGAATGCCCTCTCCATTGTGGCCCCCCGCTTAACACGGGGGACCTCCAGGAAGGCACCCCCAGCAGACCACAGGAGCCGCTTTGGGGTGCGGAGGGTGAGGCGGTCCCTGAGGTATGAGGGGCCGAGACCGTGTAGGGCTTTATAGATCATCACCAAAACCTTGAACTTGGCTTGGCACACTATCGGCAGCCAGTGCAGAGCTTGGAGCACAGGTGTAATATGCTCCCGACGGCCCGACCCTGTAAGGAGATGAGCTGCCGAATTCTACACTAGCTGCAGCCTCCGAACCAAGAACAAGGGAAGCCCCACGTAGAGCGCGTTACAGTAGTCGAGCCTCAAGGTGATGAATGCATGGATGAGGGAGGCCAGGTCCGGGCCGGAGACATACGGACGCAGCCTATGCAGCAGATACAGCTTGCGGAAGGCAGCCTTAGTGACTACCTCCACCTGCTGCTCCAGGCGGAGGTCCGCATCCAATATCACCCCCAGACTCCAAACGTGCTGAGCCATAGGAGGGCGGACTCCCTCAACCAGGGGGGCCACCACCCCCTCTGCTCTCCCCACCAATATCACCTCCATCTTATCGGGGTCGAGCTTCAGTCTGCTCAGCCGCATCCACTCCACCACAGCCTCCAAACATTGGGATAGCAACGAGATAGCAGGGCCCGGATCAGTAGCAAAAGAGAGGTACAGCTGAGTATCATCAGCATACTGGTGACACCGCACCCTGAACCCTCTTACCACCTCCCCCAAGGGCTGCATATAGATGTTAAACAACAGCGGAGACAAGATCGAACCCTGCGGAACGCCACACAATAAAGCGCGGGGGCACAATGTCTCCTCCCCCAACACTACCCGTTGGCTCCTCCCCGAGAGGAAAGAATGGAACCATTCAAGAACAGTCCCGTCCAGACCCCCCAGGTCACGCAGTTGCCTCAGCAGCAGCCCATGATGCACAGTATCAAAAGCAGCTGAGAGATCTAGCAGGATAAGAAATGTAGAACATCCTGCATCCATCTCCCAGCGGAGGTTGTCTACTAAGGCCATCCAACACCGTCTTGGTGCCATAGCCAGGTCAGAACCCAGATTTAAAAGGGTCTAGGAAACCGATGCTATCCAGATGCGCCTGGAGCTGGAGTGCCACCGCCCGCTCAAGTTAGGGTTAAGTTTCTGTCATGGTATTTTTTTTAAAGAAATCATTAGTAGGTCACAGTAGAAATGATAAAAGTCATGGAAAAGTCATAGGTAAAAATAATTTCATTTTACTTTTATTTAGTTTTTCGTAACATAAAATATTATTAGATTGTAAGCCTGGGGCAGGAGGAATGGGAACCCGCCTTAGATTGTAAACCCCAGGCAGGAATTGAGGAGAGGAAACCCCCTCCCTTAGATTGTAAACCCCAGGCAGGAAGAGAGAAACCCCTTCTCTGAGATTGTAAACCCCAGGCAGGAAGAGCCAGAGTTACCCCTCCCCACTCTCTCTAACCTCTATCATATTCAAAATCCCTGCGGAGGAGTAAAGGCGAGGAGGAAGAAAAGCTTGGTCAGAGCGGCAGATCAAACCCCCCTGCCCCACCCTAAACTCTATCAATATGAAAATCCCTGTGGAGGAGAAAAGGCGCCTGGAGAGGCTGAAGAAAAGTTTGGTCAGAGTGTTGGATTGTGCAACAGTCACAAGTAAAAGCCCATTGCAAGTCCTGTAAGCTTAATATGGGGTTTGTCCAGTACAGGGAGACTCAGGAGATGAAATAGGTTTTTTTCCCTCCTTGTCTCCTCGCTTCTTCTCTCTCTGTCCTCCATCTTGTCCCATGCAGTCTGCACAGTATGACAGCATGTCTTCTGAGCTCTTAGTAAAGTTTTGTTTTGTTTTGTGTGTTATTCAACAGAAAGCTAACTCTACAATAGGTTATGGGCTAGGACATCTTCAAGGCAATTTTGAAGACTAGAAGCAGCCCAGAAGGAGTGCAGACTGTGAAAGAAGACTCCCAGACAGGGGGTGATAACAGACATGACACTAACCACCCTTTAACCACACTTGGTGGTCATTTATGCATGTTTCAGGGCTGCATAGGGCACCAATACAGCCCTGCAACATGCATAAATAACCACCAAGGGTGGTTAATGGGTGGTTAGCATCATGTCTGTTTTCACCCAGAGAGGCCTACTGACTGTGAGTAAGAAGGCCTTAATCCCAGAAGAGGAAAGGGAGGGAAATAAGTATGGCAACCAGCTCAGAGTTCAGACTTTCAGTAGGAAAGCTGAACAATGTAAACTACCAATTGTGGAAGTTTAAAGTGGAAATGCTGCAGTCTAAAGATGATCTATGGGAGGTGATTACCACAAACAGACCAGCAGCAAATCACGAGGAATGGGATAAGAAGGACAGGTTAGCAAAAGCTACAATATGTTTATTGGTTGAAGATGACCAGCTAATCCATATAAGAAGTGAGACCAGAGCAAAAGGCATGTGGATTGCACTGCAAAACCTGCAAGAGAGAACTAGCCTGAATAGCAAACTGTTTCTACTGTGGAAACTATACAAAATGAGACTTGGCAAAGAAAGTGAAATGCAGGAGCGTATAAGTGCCATGTTGGAAGTAGTGGCACAGTTGTGCAACATTGGAGAAGATATAAAGGACAGCCGTGTGGTAGCCCTACTCCTCTACAGCCTGCTTGAATCTTACAGTGCCCTCATCAATGCCCTGGAGACAAGGCCAGAGGCTGAACTGAAGCTGGAATTTGTTAAAGGTAGACTTGCAGATGAATTCCAGTGCAGAAAGGAGAACCTGCAGAATGATCTAAAGCAGGGTAATGAGACTGCACTGAAAACCTCAGACAAAGCTCCTAAGAGGGAAACCAGAGATGCTTCAGATGTAAAAATGAGGGACATTTAAAGAAAGACTGCTATATATGGAAAGCAGAACATCACAAACTGTCTCCACAAACACCTAAGCAGAGGGCTAAAGTCACAAACAGCAACACAGTCACTAAACAATGGAGTGGGTGCTTCAGAGCAACGCAAGACAGCTCATCCCAAAATTGGTGTGTAGGCTCCGGGGCAATGAGCCACATGACTAACAATAAAGGATTCTTCACAGGGCTGGATCTGCGTAGTAAAGAAAGGATCTACCTTGCAGATGGGAGAAGTATCAACGCGGAAGAAATTGGACAAGGATTCCTGTGCTGCAACCAGTCACAGGGAGGCACACTGACTATACCCATGAAAGATGTGCTCTATGTGCCCAAATTAGAAGGAGGACTCCTGTCCGTGAGGCTCCTGGCAGCAAGGGGTCTCACCATCCATTTCCAGGGAGACAAATACACAATTCAAAGTGGGAAAAAAGTACTGGCCAGAGCTACTGCAGATAAGCACCTGTACCTTCTGAGCACAACAAAAGAACAGGTGAAGCTCACTGTGCACAAGCCACACAATGACTGCATCCACCTGTGGCATAGACGCAAGGGACATAGACACCCAGACAGCATCAAGGAAATGCACAGACAGCAGTTGTCCAAAGACCTTAAGGTATCTGTGGGTGTTTTCAGATGTTATGGGACCGCTTGGCCCCGTACCGAAAACACCGAATCCATCCCCTGCCGGGGTGACCCCGTCACGCCATATCAGATGTGCTGGGGGATCCTGGTGGGGAATCTGGGAAGGGGCGGGGCCGTGTGGTGCAATGTGTGACTGCACGACCCCGCCCACTCCACGCTCCCCGCTGCCCGCCCTCTGGGGAGACGGGCGGGCGGCGTGGCCAATGCAGCTGCAGCGTCTGGCCGAATTCGCCACGGCCCGGGATCCCGCCGGTGATCCCGGGCCATGGCGCCCAGCCAGATGTTGTTGTTTTTTTGTCCCCGCTGGGGATCTCTTTGACCACGCTTCCCGGGGCATTCCCCCGGCTAGCCCAGGAAGCGTGGTTCAAATTGACCCCATGCGGGTATTGACCGTGGCGAACATCTGGCGGCCTCCAAACAGACGTTTGAGACACAGTGACCACAGGTGGGTATTCACCGTGATTCACTGTGATCTCATAACATCTGAAAACACCCAACGTGTCCTGTGATCATAAAATTCTACTGTTGCATCAAAGCCAAAGCCACGAGGGCTATGCTTCCTAACAAGAGTCAGAATAGAGCCACGAAACCACTTAATCTTGTTCACAGCGACATCTGCGGCCCAATGAAAGTTCCCATGCCAGGAGGCAACCGGTATATGGTAACTTTCATTGACAACTATTCAAGGTACATGATCACATACGTTATGAAGAGTAAAGATGAAGTATTCGACAAACTTCTTAACTATGTGACCATGATGAGCAACAAGTTCAGCACAGACCAAAGACACTGTGGACTGAAAATGGAGGTGAGTTCACAGGAAAGGAAATAGAGGACTTCCTGAGACTCCATGGCACAAAAAGACAGTGCCATATACACCAGAGCAGAATGGAACAGCTGAAAGGAAAAACAGAATGCTAACCGAAATGGTTAAATGCATGTTAACAGACTCTGGACTACCAGAATAATACTGGGATGAAACAGCAGTTGCTGCTACCTACCTACAAAATTGGTTGTATTCTAGAACAGTGAGGAAAACTCCATATGAACTGTGGCAAGGTCAAAAACCTAGTGTGGGACACATCAGAGTATTTGGAAATAAGACTTACGTATATATCCCAGAGGAGAAACATACCAAGCTGCAAAACAGAGCAGTGGAAGGCATCCTCATAGGATACAGTGAGCATTCCAAAGGTTACAGAATCCTGGATCCATGCACAGACAGAATAAGCATTAGTAACAATGTGACTCTCCATGGTCCAGGCGAAGGAGAACAATCAACCATGGACGAAACCACTGAAAGGGAGCAATTCTCTGAAAAAATAGTCAAAATTGGCACAAAGGTAACAGAAGTGCAGGAACAGACACAGCTGGCTGTTGATGCTGAACCAAGGTAGTCAATGAGGTCTAACAAAGACATTCCCCCCCATCATCTGTCCTACAAAGTCAGCACCAGTAAATTGTCAGAGCCAGCATCCTGGGAGGACATCTCTCAGATGTCAGAAGGGGAAGCAGAAAAATGGATAAGAGTGGCTGAAGAAGAAGTAAAGTCCATGCAGGACAACGTGATGTGGATACTTACTCCACTGCCCGCAGGGAGAAAGACTATAGGTTGTAAATGGACATTTAAAATAAAGTACAATGCACAGGGAAATATTGAACGGTACAAAGCCCAACTTGTCGCAAAAGGATACTCCCAGAAGTACAGAGAAGACTACGATGGAACATTTGCACCTGTAGTTAAACACACTACAATCACAACATTGTTAAGTATAGCTGCTGGAAGAGGAAGGCAAGTCAAGCATATGGACGTGAAAACAGCGTTCCTAAATGGTGAATTGAAGGAAGATATTTATATGGACCAACCACCGGGGTTTGTAAACGATGAAAGGCTGGATCTTGTATGCAAACTGCACAAAAGGATATATGGGCTTAAGCAGGCCACCAGAGCGTGGAACACTAAAATAAACACGGTGCTCATGAGGGAAAATTTTACCAGGAGCAAAGCAGATACCTCCTTATACACAAAGAGACTCAGGGGCAAGTGGATCTTTGTATTAATTTATGTCAATGACCTTATCGTATGCTTTGAGTAAGAAGGGGATGAGACCGAAACAATGAGAGCTCTAAATCAGAACTTTGAAACTGAGGACCTGGGTAACATAACGCACTACCTTGGAATACAAATTGAAAGAGAAGATGATGGAAGCTATCTTCTCAACCAAAGACAGACAATAAGCAATACAGAAAGGCAATAGGAAAGCTCTTGTACATTGCCACAATCACAAGGCCTGACATTGCAGCGGCAATAGGTACACTGTGTAGACAAGTCTCAGCCCCAACCCAAAGGGATTGGAACGCAGTGAAGAGGGTCTTATGGTACTCGAAAAGGACTGTGCACCTCAAGCTACAGCTCCCAGCAACTTCTGTGTCAGACCTGATAGGGTACATGGACGCAGATTGGGTTGGAGACCATTTGAACCGAAAATCTACCAGTGGGTACCTATTTTTGCTTGGTGGAGGACCCATCAGTTGGTGCAGTAGGAAACAAGCCTCTGTGACACTTCCCTCGACGGAGGCAGACGTGGCAGTGTCACACGCAATCCAAGAAGTTATCTGGTTGCGACAGCTTCTGAATGATCTGGGGCAAATATTGAACAGACCCAAGCCAATCCTGGAAGACAACCAAGGATGTATAGTGCTGGTGCAAACAGAAAGAATCAACCCCAGAACCAAGCACATTGATGTTAAATATCATTTCCTGAAAGACTCACAGGAACAAGGACTCATAGATCTGCAATACTGTCCAACAGAGGATATGACAGCGGATATGTTCACAAAGTCACTAGCAGGGGAACGCCATCGCAAGCTATTAAGAATAATGAATCTAGTGGGTTTGACTAGTGACTGTTGAGAAGGGGTGTTGGATTGTGCAACAGTCACAAGTAAAAGCCCATTGCAAGCCCCGCAAGTTTAATATGGAGCTTGCCCAGTAGGGGGAGGGTCAGCGGATGAAACAGTCCCCCCGCCTCCACCGTATCCTCTCTTCTCCTCTCTCTGTCCTCCATCTTGTCCCATGCAGTCTGTAAAGTATGGAAGCATGTCTTCTGAGTTCTTAGTAAAGTTCTGTTTTGAAGAAACTTCTGCTGTGTGTTATTCAACAGAAAGCTAACTCTACAATACAGAGCAGCAGCAGAGCAAAAGCTCCTTTCCCTAAACTTTATCAAAGTGAAAAGCCCTGTGGAGGAGGAAAAGTGCAAGGAAAGGCAGAGGAAATGCTGCCGTCTCCTCCTGGGCGCCTTTTGAAGCTCTGACCATGCCCTCCATGTCTGCCTCAGCATCTCCATGTTCATCCACGTGCAAGGGGAGGGGTTTGGAGCAGCAGGGAGATGCCACAGTGCTTCTCAGCGGCACTGAGTGTGCTCGTCTTGCTGGATTTCTCTTCGAGATGGGGGTTTCAATAAAATTGTAAGAAAATCATGGGATTTATGGGGAAGTTGCAAAAGTCACAGAGGGGGACAAAACTAGCTAAAAACATAGCCTCTAACAAAATGTTAGCCCTACTGATAGCAGTTCAGCAATTTCAAATTTGAGTATCCTTGAATTAATACCATTGGTCTGGGTAACTTGCTACTGATTAAATTGTCGATATGCAATAAAGCTCTTTTGCTACCTGTTTCGGTTCTAGACCTCATTTTGAGGCTACAATATAATCCCATGGACCCAGACAGCAATAAAGTATTGCCAACTATATGAAATATCAGTTGGTACTGACCCCCATTTGTTGATGTTGTCACCTCAATTGGGCTCAAAATTGTTTATTAGATTATCATAATTCTCACTTAGGTCTGAAACTCAAGACTCCCCCCCCCCC
>QEPC01012674.1:483299-495309 GCA_003113815.1 Sphenodon punctatus | reverse complement strand
GTGTGTGTGTGTGCGTGTGTGTGTGTGTGTGTGTGTGTGTGTGTGTGTGCGCGCGTGTGTGTGTGAAAGAGAGAGAGGGTGTGTGTATGTCTGTGTGTCTCTATGTTTGTGAGAGCCTGAGAGGGTTGTGTGAGAGAGTGTCTATGTGCGAGGGAGCTGTGAATGTCTGTCTGTGTCTGTATGTGTGAGAGGGGTGTGTGTGTGTGTGGCCATGCTCTTTCAGGAGGAAAGGGGCTAGGGCATCTGGAAGCAGTTGAAGGGGTTGGGAGACCAATGATCTTGCGGGAGGGGGTTGAGGGAAGGAACTGGTGGCTATAAAGTGCTGCATCAGTGGCTATTTACTTTTGTTTGGACTGTGCAGACTTGGTGGTGAAAGACTGAGCTAGAAGGAGCAGTTTTGGAGGCTCAAGATTTACCACAAATGCTGCACAATTGGTTGTGAGTTGAGGGTGTCTTTGTTTGGAGTTTAATAAACCCTTGCCTTGAGGGCAAGGTGGTCTGAATTAAGTGTGCATTTTCTATTCATTGCATATTCCGTGGCAATGTCAAAATTCAAGCAGGCCCTACCTACCATTGGCCCCAGCTACAACATGGGCCACTTTGAGAATATTTTTGAAGGCCGTTTTAAGTTCCCAACCTGCCCCTGCCATCAAAATTGTGGTACTCAACCTGCTAATATCACATACCAATCGGTACCCTGTTAGTGCCCGATGGGCTACCCAATCTACCAATTTACTAGGTTTTGTACCCATTTTTCAATATGCGGTACCATTCTGGTACCAACTTTCTGAATTCTGGTACCATTTTTCAACTTTCTGTCCTGATTAATGTACTGATTTACCATTTTACTAATCAGTACTGATTGGTAAAATAGTAACTCATTAACAGTAATTAGTGCTGTAACTCAGTCCTTCGTTTTCTTTGGAATTTACTGAGGACCACTGCATTTGACCTCGGTTTGCCAAGTCCTGAATTTCCGAGAAAGGGCCCTGCCACTTTGGGACTTGACAAAACCTTTCCTACTGCAGGAAGGGGGTGGGGCAGTGAGTGCAGGGAAGCAGGCAGCAAAGGGCCAGGTATTATAAGGGAAGTAGGCAGTGGTGGCCAATCATTCGGGTATTTGCTTTAGATATTTTGGTGTCTGGCTGTTCAATTTATTGTGCGTGACCAATAGCACTAAATAAAGCCAAAACAAAGACAACAAATTGAAAAATCAAATAAAAAACCTTAGTAAATGCATATGCAAATATATGTTTTGTATGCAGATATTATTCAGATGGATAATTGAAAATTCAAATAATATTTACAAATACAAAAATGCCTATTCATTTCACCACTATTTGGTATTTTGGCAGAAATATGTGTTGGTTGTTTTTATATATATAAATGCAATTGATCCATCTATCTGATGTAATGCAGCAGAAGGCCACAAGTGCATTGAACAGTGAAGAAGTGAACGAAGAACCAATTATCCAAAAATTGAAGTACCAAAGTAGCCAAAAGAACCAAAGTAACAAATACCGAAATACTGAATAACAAACAAATGTCCCTCCAGTAACAAAGACAAATCCAGATATTTGTTTGCAAGAATGAATACAAGAAATACATAAATGCATATTTGTTTCAACCCTAGTTTTCAGAGGTTCTGAGAACTCCTCACTCCCACTGACATCAAGTGCATGCTTAGCACTTCTGACATTTCTAATGCCTCTCTTATCTATGGCTCCCTCAAAGGTGTAGCTATCATGGAGTGAGAGGACTCAGCTGAGCTCAGGCCCTAACTCTGATGGGATGCTTTGTAAGCAGCCTGAGTGCTACTAGGAATTTTTCAGAGTGGTGGGAGTGGAGAGGTAGCTCCGCTCTTTCCCTTACACACTCTGAAAATTTAATAGTGGCTCAGTCTGCTTGCGTGTGTTGGTGGCTTGCAACAGGGCTCCTAACTGGGGCTCATCTGGAATGGTGGCAGCTGGAAGTGGGACCTTAAAGGGGCCCATTACTGGGACATGAGCCTGGACCTGGCACAATCTTGTTCCACCACTGCTCTCCCTGGTAGAGCACGCATATCCTATCATGATGGATAGGAGTCATGAGAGGAATCTATCCTGCAATAAATGCACCAGTCACATCACATGCCCTAAACATACATAGGCCAACATTTCAGCAACATCTAGACTCACTGCCATATGGAGTTGGACTTCCCATTTCAAGCGCCTTGAAGTGTAGGCGTGGGGACTTGCATCCAGTACATTGCCCAGAGCCTTCTCTGTACAAAAGTGAATTTTCTAGAAGGGCTGGTTCGTTCTTTGCACTGGCTGCCTATAGTCTTCCGGGCCCGATTCAAGGTGTTGGTTTTGACCTTCAAAGCTCTAAACAGCTTGGGCCCCATATATCTGCAGGATCACCTCACCCTCTGGGTCTGGACCAGTCCCTTCAGTCAGCAAAAGATGCCTCCTTCAGAGTCCCCCGNGTGTGTGTGTGTGCGTGTGTGTGTGTGTGTGTGTGTGTGTGTGTGTGTGCGCGCGTGTGTGTGTGAAAGAGAGAGAGGGTGTGTGTATGTCTGTGTGTCTCTATGTTTGTGAGAGCCTGAGAGGGTTGTGTGAGAGAGTGTCTATGTGCGAGGGAGCTGTGAATGTCTGTCTGTGTCTGTATGTGTGAGAGGGGTGTGTGTGTGTGTGGCCATGCTCTTTCAGGAGGAAAGGGGCTAGGGCATCTGGAAGCAGTTGAAGGGGTTGGGAGACCAATGATCTTGCGGGAGGGGGTTGAGGGAAGGAACTGGTGGCTATAAAGTGCTGCATCAGTGGCTATTTACTTTTGTTTGGACTGTGCAGACTTGGTGGTGAAAGACTGAGCTAGAAGGAGCAGTTTTGGAGGCTCAAGATTTACCACAAATGCTGCACAATTGGTTGTGAGTTGAGGGTGTCTTTGTTTGGAGTTTAATAAACCCTTGCCTTGAGGGCAAGGTGGTCTGAATTAAGTGTGCATTTTCTATTCATTGCATATTCCGTGGCAATGTCAAAATTCAAGCAGGCCCTACCTACCATTGGCCCCAGCTACAACATGGGCCACTTTGAGAATATTTTTGAAGGCCGTTTTAAGTTCCCAACCTGCCCCTGCCATCAAAATTGTGGTACTCAACCTGCTAATATCACATACCAATCGGTACCCTGTTAGTGCCCGATGGGCTACCCAATCTACCAATTTACTAGGTTTTGTACCCATTTTTCAATATGCGGTACCATTCTGGTACCAACTTTCTGAATTCTGGTACCATTTTTCAACTTTCTGTCCTGATTAATGTACTGATTTACCATTTTACTAATCAGTACTGATTGGTAAAATAGTAACTCATTAACAGTAATTAGTGCTGTAACTCAGTCCTTCGTTTTCTTTGGAATTTACTGAGGACCACTGCATTTGACCTCGGTTTGCCAAGTCCTGAATTTCCGAGAAAGGGCCCTGCCACTTTGGGACTTGACAAAACCTTTCCTACTGCAGGAAGGGGGTGGGGCAGTGAGTGCAGGGAAGCAGGCAGCAAAGGGCCAGGTATTATAAGGGAAGTAGGCAGTGGTGGCCAATCATTCGGGTATTTGCTTTAGATATTTTGGTGTCTGGCTGTTCAATTTATTGTGCGTGACCAATAGCACTAAATAAAGCCAAAACAAAGACAACAAATTGAAAAATCAAATAAAAAACCTTAGTAAATGCATATGCAAATATATGTTTTGTATGCAGATATTATTCAGATGGATAATTGAAAATTCAAATAATATTTACAAATACAAAAATGCCTATTCATTTCACCACTATTTGGTATTTTGGCAGAAATATGTGTTGGTTGTTTTTATATATATAAATGCAATTGATCCATCTATCTGATGTAATGCAGCAGAAGGCCACAAGTGCATTGAACAGTGAAGAAGTGAACGAAGAACCAATTATCCAAAAATTGAAGTACCAAAGTAGCCAAAAGAACCAAAGTAACAAATACCGAAATACTGAATAACAAACAAATGTCCCTCCAGTAACAAAGACAAATCCAGATATTTGTTTGCAAGAATGAATACAAGAAATACATAAATGCATATTTGTTTCAACCCTAGTTTTCAGAGGTTCTGAGAACTCCTCACTCCCACTGACATCAAGTGCATGCTTAGCACTTCTGACATTTCTAATGCCTCTCTTATCTATGGCTCCCTCAAAGGTGTAGCTATCATGGAGTGAGAGGACTCAGCTGAGCTCAGGCCCTAACTCTGATGGGATGCTTTGTAAGCAGCCTGAGTGCTACTAGGAATTTTTCAGAGTGGTGGGAGTGGAGAGGTAGCTCCGCTCTTTCCCTTACACACTCTGAAAATTTAATAGTGGCTCAGTCTGCTTGCGTGTGTTGGTGGCTTGCAACAGGGCTCCTAACTGGGGCTCATCTGGAATGGTGGCAGCTGGAAGTGGGACCTTAAAGGGGCCCATTACTGGGACATGAGCCTGGACCTGGCACAATCTTGTTCCACCACTGCTCTCCCTGGTAGAGCACGCATATCCTATCCATGATGGATAGGAGTCATGAGAGGAATCTATCCTGCAATAACTGCACCAGTCACATCATATGCCCTAAACATACATAGGCCAACATTTCAGCAACATCTAGACTCACTGCCATATGGAGTTGGACTTCCCATTTCAAGCGCCTTGAAGTGTAGGCGTGGGGACTTGCATCCAGTACATTGCCCAGAGCCTTCTCTGTACAAAAGTGAATTTTCTAGAAGGGCTGGTTCGTTCTTTGCACTGGCTGCCTATAGTCTTCCGGGCCCAATTCAAGGTGTTGGTTTTGACCTTTAAAGCTCTAAACAGCTTGGGCCCCATATATCTGCAGGATCACCTTACCCTCTGGGTCTGGACCAGTCCCTTCAGTCAGCAAAAGATGCCTCCTTCAGAGTCCCCCGGGTATCTCGGGTAGCGACGGTGAAGGGGTGTTCTCGGTGGCTGCACCGTGGCTGTGGAACTCCCTGCTGACGGAGGTCTGCCGGGCCCTAGAGCTCCCCTCTTTCTGAAGACAATGTAAGACCTGGCTGTTCTGCAGGGCCTTTGACGAGGGAGACGGAAAATGGGTGGGGGTTGGTGAGGGGGTGGGGGTGGGTTGGCTCTGCTTGGGTTGTTTTTGCTATTGATTTTCTATTATATTGTTTTTATATTATGTGATTTATTGAAGCATTTTATTATTGTAATATTGTATATGTTTTAATTATGTTGTGAGCCACCCTGAGCTGTTTTGGTGGGGGGGGGGTGGTGGTGGTGAATAAATCTAAATAAATAAATACATATATAAATAATAATTATAAATAAAATAGCCCTTCTGTTTTCATGAAAAGTTCTATGAAAATGGAAGCGCTGTCAAAAATTCAATTGGAATTCCAGTTAATCAGAATTCTGATTGAATGACGTGAGGGTGTGCAAATGGCAGCTATGATACTGCACTTGGGCAAAATGGTGGCTGCCATACAATGAAATGGCAGTGGTGTATGACTGCTACCATTTTGTTGTACAGTGACTTCCATATTTTGCATGCGCAATACCATCACAAAAATGGCGGCGAAATTTTTGATCCAGTGAAACATCAGTTTCTTCCATACTTCACTGGATCAATTAAAATGGAAACAGAATTTGGTTGAAAATGGAGTATCAGCCTTAGTTGGTGGTAGAAGCTACTTGAGAGAATGGCCACTTTCTGCTGGGAGTCATGGTAAAGATAAAGCAATATAAAGATGAAGGGTATGGAATGGCTTCTGTTCAAGGAGAGGTTTGATGGGTGTGGGCTCTTCAGCTTAGGCAAGAGTAGGGGTGTGCACCAGGCCCCCATGTTGTTTTCATTTTTCATTTTCATTTTCGTTATTCAAAAATGTCATTTTCTGTATCGTTATTAATGACAATGTCATTTTCATTATTGTAGTTATCATTTTTGTTATCATTTTTTATATTGTTTTCCTTATTGTTTTCGTTATCGGTATCAATATTGGTATCGGTATCATTTTTGTTATCGGAATCGATATTCATTATTGTTTTTGATATCGTTATTGATATCGGTACCATTACAAAGATTTTATTTTTGGTATCAGTATAATTATTGATTCCTGTGCATAACTAATATTTATATACATCTAAGGGAGACAGGGGAAGGGGAAAGGGAAACTATTATCTAATCAATTATCCATATAACTATTCTAATCTAATCGATATGTCTGTAATATATATCTATATCTAATCTATATTACCTGTCTCTATATAATGTACATGGTGGAGAAGGGCAGGGAAAGGGAGAAGGTAAAATGTAGGGTATGAGGAAGGAAAGGTATTGGTGGACATACCTAATAAATAAATAAATAAATAAATAAATAATACAATGAGGGCTAGGGAGGATTTTTTATGTGCAAGCACCACAGTTCTATAAACGCAACCTGTGACAAGCAGAGCTCTCATACAATGGAGAAAAAAACCCTGGCCCTCCCATTAGAAAGGGTTGTAGTGCCCTCCCCCAGAGCCCCCCGATTGGTTGTGGGAGGCAGCAGGCATTGAGCAATCACAGAGTCCCATGAGACTGCTGGGGCTTGCTTGTGCTGCTCATTGGCCAGGTGTATATCCAGCAGATACTGCTGAACTGCTCGCTCCTCCCAACACAGGCACAGTTCAAGAGTTCAACCATGTTAAGGCTCCAAGATGTCTGCTCCCTCCTCCCCTCTCTACATTTTCCCTCCATAACCCAACTGCCACAGCGCTAATAATAACGACAATGATAACTACATTGTCCTTTTTGTTTCTTGTTATCATTTTTGTTATCGTTTTTGGTATTGTTTTGGTATCATTTTTGATATCGATATCATTATCGATATCGTTATCATTACCATTATCGGTATTCTCGGTTGTCGTTTTTGGTATTATCACTTGTTGTTTTCATTATCATTGTCGTTATTCTTGGTTGTAATTTTCATTACTGCAGTAACGAAAACGAAAATGATATTTTTTGTTATCATTATTGTAATAATGAAAATGACATGCACACCCCTAGAGAAGAGAAGATTGAAAGGGGATATATAACAGAAATTTATGACACTCTGTGAAACACAGTGGCAGCAATTTAATTGGAAGCTGTCCTATCTATTAGGAAACTCGAATTAAGTAATAATGAGGTTAGTGGCGATATTTGCATAGTTATCCGAAATTGGCAGGAAAAAAGGACAACTATAAACAGCGATATGGATACAGTAACTGGGAATAGTTAAAGCAGACCCAACGGCGTTTATTAATATTCGGACTGTAGATCTTGTGCCCTCTGACATCCATTGGACACTAGCAAACAACATCCTATGAGACTTCACTTGGAATTGGTAGGCAAGACTGCAGAATCCTTCTCCAAACTGAGTGTGAAAGCTCCTCAAATGTGGAACTGCAGGTGTTTTAATTTTGTTTTCACTCTGTATACTTATTGTACAGGGGTCAAGTGCCGCCGCCACAAGCCCCAGGAAGGGCAAGGCAATATGAGCATTTATCATTGTATGACATAGGTATACGTTAGGTGATTATGAATAATTTTAATTATATCATGAGTCTAAAATAGGCATGGTTTAAGCTGCTATACATAAAAGTGTATATTTTTGGGAAAGCAAGATTTATATCTTATACACTCTATGCTTTTGTCTCTCTGTTAGAACTTTGTGGTTTTATCATTTTGTAAACAATGCTTATCGTGTATACATGTGTTTTTGTCATGGCTTTCGCCAGTACAATAAAATCAGCGACTACTACTACTACTACTACAGAAATTTATGACACTCTATGAAACTCAGTGGCAGCAATTTAAGACCAATAAAAGTATTTATTCACTCAATGCACAATTAACTTGTGGATCTTGTTGCTAAAGCATGTGGTCAAGACCAGTTGCATAGCTAGGTTTAAATAGGGATTGGAAGAATGGAAGATAGAACTAATGGCTATTGGCCAAGTAGGTTGGGGGGTGTAACCTCTGTCCCTTGGGAGTTGGGAGTGAACTGCATGGAATGGAATTACTCCGTTATGACCTTTTTGGTATTCCTCCAAATGACTGAGGATACTTGCCCACGTTACCGGTGGGGAATATCCCGGCTGGTAAACTTACACCGAGCTCTGCAGTTGGCCTGGGGTTAAAAGCATAATCAGCCATGTCCAGCGGCTTTTTCCCTACAAATGTCAAGGTTTGAAATCCAGTCTTGACATTTGGAGGGGAAAAAACTACTGGATACGGCTGATGACCCGCGCCTATGTGCAGAGCTCAACGCAAGGTTCCTGGCCCGGAGATTCCATGCTGGGAGAATCACGGGCCATGGTAAAATGGGCAAGTGGCCTGAGAATGGTTACTGTCGGAGAAAGAATGCTGGGTTTGGTAGACCATTGGTCTGACACAAACAGTATGGCATCTTTTATGTTCTTATGTTTAATACCCTTTAATACAGGAAGTAGAAATAACTTTCAACTCCTATTAGGGACAACAGAGGTTCTGAATAAGTCACACCTCTCACAACCAGGCATTAATATCCAGTGGCCAAATCTAATCCCATGAAATAAATGACCATGAGGGTGCCCAGCACCTTCTGGCATTGTCTCAGCTCTTCCACAGTGTAGGGGCCCTTGATTTGTCCTTGGTTTCAAGGTGAAGAAAGGAGAAACATGGATAAGGATGTGAAACAGTCACTGACAGTAACATAATGGCATTGTACCTTGTAGGCCGGAAAAGAGAAGCACCGATGGCTCACCACTAATTTACGCTCTCCTTAATGGATTAGATATATTTTCTTCCCTTAACTGCCACATGGAGTGGAGCAGCTAAGTGTTGTCCGCTAGGTACCTTTTTATGCTTCAAAGAGGGCTCCAATTTTATAGTCCCCCTTTTGCTTTTATAGCACCAGAGAAGAATGAAAGGCTCATAATGGAATCACAGGGCACCAGATTCCAAGTGTTCCAATGATTCTTATACTTTCTTCCTGGAGTTGGTATTTCATTGGGCTTGTATTGATTAATTCATCCCTATTAAATTTGGGGGGGGGCAGGTGGTGGGGGGGAATGTGCCTTCATCACCAAACAGAGATCTCTTATTTGGATCCTTCAGTGAAACTGGGAACGACAAAGAGGTCAGCCCTCTGCGTAGGGAATTTCATCCATGAAGAATAAGTGAAAGGTGTCCCATTGATAGCCCTGGAGAGGAGACTGAGTGGAACCTTCCTATTGTCTATGGCTCATGCAATCTATGAGCAAGGAAAGTGCATGCTTCATTCCCTTATATACACCACTAACCTTGACTGGCAAAGACCATTTTTATAAGCAGGAAGATAGCTCAGGCTACATGGCATGTTTCAACCTCAGTCTTGCAAATAAGATTATACACAAGACGGTTACAATTCTTGCACCACTTACTTGTGAAAAGTCCTACTGACATCAGTGCAACTACTTGTAAGTTAAGTGGTTTCGGAAATGCAACCTTGGGGGCTAATTTAAACATCTTCCAACAACTTGGAGGATGTTTCTTGAGATACAAAAACATTTCACAAAGACAATCAAGTAGTACCAACTTTCAGTCATTGCCAGCCTGAGCTGGATTTGAATAAATGTTTATGCAGGGTTGCAATTTTGGGTAGGCCATAATCAACCTGAATTACATTCATCACAAGGTTCGAGCAACTAACTTTTCACAATTTTGGTTATTTTATTTGTTTTCACTTTTTTTCATTTCTGGATTTGGTCATTATTGACTTCCTTCAATTGCTTTTTCTGTTGTTTCTGCCAGTAACAATGGAATGAGTGAGGTAAAACCTAGAATCGGACAAAGGAATGACTGAAACAAATTGACCAACTAAATCAAAGGGACCAAATAAAACAAGTCATTGACATGGAAAGATGAAAGCAAGTAATTGAATGAAGACTGGTTAGATACTATTCAGTACCCAATTTGTTAATTTCAGGTCAGACTATTCAGATTCAATGGGTTTGCACATTTTGTTATTTATTATTATTTATTGTTTTAATTTTTACCCTGCCCTGCCTGCCAAGCTCCATTGAAGTCAATTAAATTTATTTATTTATTTTATTTTGTCAAATTTATATGCTGCCCTTCCTGCAGAGGCTCAGAGTGGCTTACAACAACAAAACAAACAAAACAATAATAATAATAATAATAATAATAATAATAATAATAATAATAAATTCCCCTAACCCAGCCCTTCCCTACACTCCCAACCCAATCCCCGATATACAGCAAGCAGAGACAAAACCCCATTTCATTTGATCATAAGAACCTTACAGGATATGGGGCTTGTTTTACCTTAGCCAGCTGGAGTGGTAAGAATCTTGACTCCAAGTCCTTGAGCCACCCAGTCCTCTTTTCCTTGTGATAAGGCATTAAAATTTGGTCTTTTGTTTGGTCACATTCATGAGGTCTCTTCAGTGAGGCCCAAACAGATCAACACCTGTCATTTCTCCCTCAGCAGGGCGTGGAAAGGGGTGTCAGCCTAGGTCTGAAGCACAAAGACAATGCTATGATAACAAATTGGCTTGTCAAAGAGAAGAGTCGCCTCGCTATTAGCGGAAATAATAGCAGATTAAACAGTCTTGTGTTCCACAATATAATCAAAAGACAGGATCAAAGGGAGCTAATATTGCAAACAGTTAACAGCAAAGACATGCAAATGAGGAAAAAACACTTTGTCTCTCCACCTCTGCGTGCCTTCAATGGAAGGATAATTGATTCTAAATAATGAAATTTGAGCTCTGGTGAAATGCTCTTAAACCCAGACGATACAGTTGTATAAATGTTTCTCTCTCGCTCTCTCTTTGACACATTGCTGTCACTCCTGATGCTTTTTATTCACTAAGCAGCCACACATTGCTGTTAATGGGAGACAGAGCGAGCCCCAAAGCCCCTGCCGAACAAAGCATTTACGCACATGCTTACTTCTCACTTGACCCATGAAGTCAAGAGGCATTGAAGATGAGCAAACGAAAGTGCTTAGCTAAACAGAGGCTGAAGTGAATGAGAAGAGCAAGCCAGATCCTTAGCTGGTACAAATTGGCACAAATCCATTGAATGGATCAATGTTTACATCAACTGAAGATCTGGCTCCCTGCCTAGAGAACTAGGAAAGAATCGCAGGGCCTCCCTGTGTAAAAGCTAACCAGTTGCAGTCAGGACCAGACCATAACCCAACTAGGCTGTTACAGTCTCCATTAAACTATCTGGTGGGTAAATATTACTAAGGATAGGAAAAAGTTGGCACATTAAAACATGGCCCCAAACCAACAGAAGGCTCCTAGTAGAACTGTCCTGAGGTAGTAGAGCCAGGGCATGAATCCAGAGTTTCTAAGTAGGGATGTGCGAACAGGTTGCAGTTCGGGTTTGGCTGTTCCGTTCGGTTCGGTTCGGGCGTTCGATTTGGGCATTCGGGTCATATGCCGAGTTCGGATTCAGCCGTTTGGTTTGGTCGTGTTCGGTTCAGTTCGGGCATTCAGAAAAAGTATTGCGAGAGTGCGTGATCGTGCCGGACATTAGAAATTGTAGTGAAAGAGTGTGTGTTTGGCCTGGCGGCTGTTCGGTACGTGTGTTTTGGCTGTTTGTGTTTGGTTTGGCTGTGTTGTTTGTCTGGTTGGTGAGTGTTGGTGTGTGGTGGGTAACTGACTGTGTGTTTTGGTTGGCTGCATGTTTAAAAAAAAATGAAGAAGGCTATTGTGCTGATGCCATGGCTGGGGGCCAATGTGGTGCTATTGGAGGAGGAGGAGGAGGAGGAGGAAAAAGAAGTTGCTGCCCCTGGACCTTTGGTGGTGGTGGCCAGCTCCTTGCATGAGGAACAAGCGACAGGCACAGGAGGTGCTGCCAGGTTTGTAAACTTTTTTTTTACTTTAAGGACAAGAAAGGCTCTATCTGTTAGAGAAAGCTCAGTTGCGTGCGGGTGGGTGCGTGGATGGTGGGCATCAGTCAGGCACAAACAGTGGGCATCAGCGGGTA
>QEPC01012674.1:456180-481377 GCA_003113815.1 Sphenodon punctatus | reverse complement strand
GAACCGAATTTCCGAACTCTAAAATAAAATATTTATTAATAAGGCCACATGGCCAAAACAACAACATCATACATAATTATACAAGATAAACAAATCAAATTGCCACATCATGGCGTCTAATAGAGCATAAATCCTCAAAAGGAAGAACAAGGAACCAATAAACATAAACAATAAACTGTACCATTTTACCTCTTATCCCTAAGCTTCTTCTATCATCTTAACATCATTATTGAGGCTTTCAGTCAACCCATATTCCCATAGAATATTAATAGCTCTCCTTGCATAAATTGCTACCAATTTTGTTCTTACTGCAATGGTATCACTCAACAGATAGATAATCTGTTGAATATTGGACCTACACAGGCCACCACCAAGAGCCAAATGAAGCTGACCATGCACATTCTTATACAAGGGGCATTTTAACATAAATTGGCCTACATCCTCCACCTCCAAACCACAGGGACATATACGTTCAGCATAAGGTATCCCCTGGTACCTCCCTTGTACAACGGCAATATCCAAGGTTTGCAGATGTAAACTGATGACAATTTTCCTGAGTTGGGGATCCATTAAACAATGGATGTATGATGCCCCCCCTACGGGAGGAATCAAATATTTGCAAAGTGGAGAAATAAGGGATTTCGAAGCGATGGCTCTCATTTCCTGTTTGTCCACATCATCCACACGTAATTTAATGTGCCTGATAACATAACTACTGGTATTACCCTGAAAAAAAGACCTTGAGAAGCCCAGATAGTGCAAGCACATCTGTACAGCCACCCACCAACTATCTGATCCACGTAGATTATCCTGTTGTTTCTCTTGCATAGCGAAACCCACCAAAGATGTATCTGAGATATCCCTTAACTTTGCCCAAAATTTTAGCATACGCAAATTGATTTGCGCAGTCAAGGATTGATTGCCAAACTCAGTTCTGTTCGCCCATCCTTAAAGGAGAGAGCTCTGCTATGGAACTGGGTAAACAGGGAGGCAAACAGGGGTTGCCTGGGGAGAAGCCAGAGGGTCTGGTTACTAGGAAAGTGTGTGAGTACTGAGGGATTCTTCTGGGGAATACAAAGCACTGTTTAACCCAGAAAACCGGGGGGGGGGGGGGGGGAGGGTATTGGAAACTGTATAGAGTGGGACTGTTGATGGAAGATAAAGTAAATAAATGCATGTGGAACTAATACTCCAAGAGATTCTGTTGATTTGGGCCCTGATCCTGACAATACTTGCTGTTGGCAAGTGCCACCTTGTTATAGTGTGGTTTTACACAAGTTTGCTGTGTTGACTCTCCCCTTTTTGATAGGTGAGAGAGGGATGGGAACAGTTCCTCCACAGGGGTAGGAATGGTGTAGTGGATGGGGGGGGAGGGACAGATGGGCAAGTGGCATTATGCAGGGCATTATGGAGCCAGAACAGAGGAGAGTAAGGCTGCAACCTCAGGGGAATGTGAGCGGGGGTGGTGGTAGTGGGGGCAGTAGAAGAGAGGTGTGAAGGGCCCAAAGAATTAACCTACCTCTGTTGAGAAGTGTCTTTGTCTGAAATGAATGAGTAACAGGAACTGTGAGTAGAAACTAATTATTATTTATCATTTCATTAGCACTTCCCATGTTCAGAATTCCTTACTGTCAACTAGTTCACCCCCAAAACACAACTGTGAAAGATGTCCTTATTCGTTAAATTTTACCTGGGGGAAACTGAGGCTGAGCTAGTAACTTGCCAAAGGCTGCCCAGTTCATTGCTAAGATGGGATTTGAAACCTAGTTTCCCATGTGCAAGTCCAACCCCTGATCAATTGGGCAGCACTGGTTCTTGCGCCAATCACCCTGAAAGGGACGGCTGGTAAAATCAACGACCATCGGGTAACCGTGGTTAATAGTAATCCTGTACTTATGGTGGCCAAGACCATCCTATTATACTGGAATATTTTTCAACTTGAATGAACTCACTTTTCAGTTTCTCACAGCTTTATTTAAACTTTTAGCATTGACCACTGTCAATAAATAAATAAAAATACCAGCCTATATGGCCACTGATCAGCCCTGTGATGGCATACAGAAGGATAATGCAAGAAAAGTTTGTCATAGTATGGAGGAATGTGCAATTCTAGACTGGATGAGATTATTGGCCTTTCATACCATTTTAGGAGTCAGGAGACAACACTATATATGCCAGTGATCTGTAGCAGCACAGTTATTGCTATATTCTTTGCAACAATCAACAGAATGAAAGAGACTCTTGAATGTACCATCAAATACAGTCAGAGACTCTTATGAGGGTAACGCCAGAATGAACGTGGGTGGGGTGCATCAACAGCTAGTCAAGGCAATGAGAGGCATTCTGTCATAAGGACGGCACAGTAAACAGTCTCATTTGGAGAAGGGCTGAAATAGGGAGGCATTTACATATTCCAAGCTAATTTGCATATCTGGTCACATGACCAGCTATCCAAAATTAGCTTAACTATCTATGTAAAATGGGCATATCCATTTCGTCCACCAATTTCACTTTGTTTACTCACTTATTTGAGTAAACAAAAGGTTGAAGTAAACAAAATAACAAAGTGAACTAAATGAAGCAGAAATTATTGAACCGAATATTCAGTTTTGTAAATGAAGTGGGCCTATTTGTTTTATCAAAATGTAAGCAGGACGTGGTAAGAATTTCATACAACATGCAGAAAGGTGGGTTTGTCTCTCTTCTTCAGAAGGAACCTTTTTCCTCCCAGGTAGGGTTGAAATGGCAAGCCACTGTGGTCTGTTTTTCGGGTGGAAAAAGCTCTTCCACAGTGAGCGGTACAGTGCGATAGAGACGTTAATTCCACTACTTTCATTCTGCTACTTCCACCATTTCGCTACTTTCATTCCGCTACTTCCACCGAGTGCAAAAATACCAGAACAATGTTTGCTTCAACAGTTTCCATCTTCCACAATTTCCATCAGCACTGTGAAGTAGAGGAATAATGTTTGTTCCGACAGTTTCCAAGATTGTTCCAACAGTTTTCGAATTAGCAGAATGCCGGCAGAATTTGTGGAATGCCAATGGAAAAGCTGTGGAAAGTCGTGGGCAATTCTCAAATGGTGGAATGAAATAGCAACGCAGAAAAAGGAGTTGCTGCTTCAGCGCTACTCCCAGGACCAGGGCTCAACCCTGGAAATTAATATTCAAGGTGGTGGGCAGCTGAGCTCCGGGGAATGTTTCCGGTAGGAGTGTGCACCCCCAAATATGAAAGACCAGGAAAATGCAAATATTGGCTATTGCAGGTTTAGGATGTTTTTAGACATGATGCTGGACATGGATTAATCTGCTGTAGCACAGATTAATCCATGCCCAACACCAAGTTTGAAAGGGTCACCAGATGTTGGCCCGGACTGTAGCATGGACCATGGCAGCTCTTAGCCCAGGCTGTTCCTGAACAGCCCAGTCTAAGCGCTGCTGCAGCACATGCAAGGGACTCCAGACTGGGGTAAAGCAGACCATAGGGTGTGTTGACACGTTTGCACTTACCTTGGTCTGAGTCCACAGTGGTTCTGGGCAGCCACCATGGCCTATGAGGCTGCCGTAGCTGACCGTCATTAGGGAGGAGGGTGGGTTTCTCCTGGAAGTTCGGGGGTGGGGCCGTGCAGATGCACGTCCGCACATCACCTGCCCTCTGCCCACCTCCTCTCCGGCCTGGGCTGCCGTCACTATTGTTTGGCTTTCTGGGTGAATCCTGCTCAGAGTGAGGATCTCACTCTGGCCATCCTGCCAAAAAACACCCTTAGAAACAAAAAACATTTAAAAAACTGGATGGTTTATTTGGCTTTCATTAATTACTTTCTCTGCTCCACTCCCTGTGCTGGCCATCATATAGATTAAAGAACTCCTGATTTATATTCAGCTGTAGAGAGTAGGGATGCCAACCCGCACCAAATTATGGGTACGATTTCTTATGGGTATGGATTTTTTCCTTCCAGATTTAATTATGGGTAAGGTACGGATCCATTATTAAAAGCAAAACAAAACAAAACCCATTGCCCCCACCCGGGGTCCTGTTATAGTACTTACTGACCTGAGGCTGAGCTTGATTGCAGGTCTGGTGGGCTTCAGCTTGATTGAAGGTCGCAGGGTGGCTCCTCATGTGTGGAGGAGTCCCCCCCGGCAGGCTCTTGTCACAGCACACTGTGGAGGTCCTGGTCCGCAGTGTGCATGCAAAAAATGGCTGCTGGGGCCATTCAGCGCATGCGCAGCCCTTTTGCAAAATGGCAGTTGTTCTGCGCATGTGTGCTGGGGCCATTTGCATATGCAGACAACAGCTGTCCGTTTATAAAACGGCGCCAACACTGTCCGCGCCATTTTGTGACAGGGCTGCGCATGCATAGAATGACCCCAGCAGCTATTTTGCACATGCATACTGTGTATCAGGGCCTCCACAATGCTCTTCAAAAAGAGAGCCTGCCAGGGGGACACCTCCAGACAGGAGGCACCCCCTCCCACCCCCAGACCTTCAATCAAGCTGCAGCCCACCAGACCTGAAATCATGCTCACCCTGAGGCCGGTAAGTATTATACCAGGGCCCTGGGGTGTGGGGAAAACCTGGGTCCATAACAGCAGATCCATCATTTTTGGTCCACTGTTACGGATTGGTACGGATTAATCCGTAACAGTTTATTTTGATTCATTACGGATTAATCCATACCCGAAATTGCCATTCCTAATAGAGAGGCAGGTTAGTCCAGTGGTTGGATTGCTAGCTGGAGAATAGGGTTCATTTCCGTGCTTAGGGCAAGGGGTGTGGGTTGTGAGGCAGGGGGTGTGGCTTCTGGGGTAGGCTTGGGCCCAGGCAATACATTTTTTATAAACTAAGCACTGCGTGGGGCCACTGTGAAGATTAGTACAACCTGTGAGGGCAGCACAGAAGTTGGGGGTGATGTTGTTTAAAGGGTGAACTCAAGGAAAAGAGGATCCAAGTCATGAATCTGTGCCATGGGTCTGTCCCCTAGCCTCATGTGCATGCCCTCATTTCTGCTCCCTTCCCCTGAGCTCAGTTTTTCAGTGTTTGGGGATGGGAACTGGATCCAGGAACTGGAAAGGAGTCAACTAAAAACTAGTCATGGGATGCATTTGGCCTCTGGGCCTGAGTTCCCCACCCGTGCTCTACTTATTCTAAACAAGCATTGTGCGAACAAACCCATAAGTCACTAGGACTGAAGCTCATACAGGAGTAGTACCCAGAGAACCTTATTCTGGGGTGTCAAAATGCCATAATTCCCATGAGATGAGTCTCAGTAGGAGGTCAATGAGAAATGCAAAGATGGGCAGAGCTAAAAATAAAGCTGGGTTTGGGTGGTTGTATTTTTTTTGTTTATGTTCCTTGCAGCAAAATTAATTTAATCAGGACATTCTGTTGGATCTTTTATTTGTCTGCAATTACTTAAAGCGAGCATCTCCCTTAGAGGCAGAAACCGCTCTCTGCCATGCAAAATAAATAAGAAGAAATAAGGAATCTCTTTAGCATTTCTAACCACCCCCACCCCTTCTCCCCTGCTAACGGTTGCCAAAGACAATTACAGATGCTAAACTAAGACTACTTTTACCATGCCTGCTCTAAAGGAACTTGTAAGCAATAGTCCAAAGCAGAATAACCCATGGAATTTGAGGAGAGAGGAGCACATGAGATCATGTGAGGTCTAGTTACTAGGGGTGGGAATTCCGGTTCTCCCGAGAACCGATATTGCTGGTATTTGGGTGTACCGGCTTAATCCGATAAATCCGATATTTACCTGTACCGGCATACCAGATTTTTAACATTGGTCGCTTTACCAGATTTTTTACATTGCGGCCATTGAAGTTAATAGTCACAATAATAGCCGCAATGTAAAAAATCCGGTAATGTGGCCAATGTTAAAAATCTGGTATGCCGATACCGGTAAATCTGGTACCAGGGAGATCCGATACCAGTAAATCTGGTATCCAGTATTCTCCCCGGTGTCCCACCCCTACTAGCTACTGTTCTGGCTTAAATGTAACTCAGTGGAAGTGGCTGGAAAATCCATCTGCTGCTGAAAAGTAAAAAAAAACAACAGATCAAAATAAAGTAAATGGATTCCCACTAAAGTAGGAAACCCTCTGTAATAAGTGAAGGCAGATCTGAATTGCAGAGTGATTAGGAATGCAGAAACCTGTCTGTTGTCTTTTGAAATGCAGTGACCTCTATAAGCTGGATCCACTTCCAATGGACATCAAATTCCAGTACACGTTTCCCACACCCCTACATGGAGCTGGATGTCACTGTGTCCTCTATATCCCTTCCTCCCATCCTTTCATTATTACAGGAACTAACTAGCTGATGGCTTAAATCACAGCTGTCTGAAAGGCTAGAGGATAATGGCTGAGATGAGAAAATTTAGACAAAGAAACATTCCGATCACCAACTTGATCAGTGTGTGTGTGTGTTATGTATCCCCTCCATGCCTAATGGAGGATGAGAATCTACTGGTTCCCCCTACCTGCAGAAGCAAACCTGCAGCTTGAGCTGCAGCTAACTAACTCACATAGTTAGCTCTGGTGCGCTTCAGTTTGGTTCCTAGTGTCAGCCCATAAGGAGATCACCCCCTGCCTATCTTCAAATTCTCCAAATCCCATATCTTCCAAAATTTGATAGAGAGAAATAGGCCCCTTTTAAATGAGACACACCCACTCATGCCCACGCATGTCCACCCGTCTTGTGTAAAAGCAGACATTCCAACACTGATAAAATGGGTGTTACATTTTATTATACATGTTTCAGGGCTGTAGGTGTGCTCTACGGGTGCCCCGCAACTTGTATATGCTGGGAAGGAAGTACAAGATAACAAACCCTGTTGTACCTGACAAAAATGTACTGTTGGGAAGAGCATGGAAGCCAAATCATATTGACACCCAAAGGCAGGCCTGACTTGAGCGGGGGAATTATGATACAATTGTACTGGGCCCTCAAACTCTGTGGGGCCAGAATAGGTTAATCTGGCCCCAAGCAAAGGCTGGCAAAGTGGGGGCAGGAATGGGTTGTTAGAGTCATGGGGCCTGAGAGGGCAGCTCCACTGGATCCTATTCCTCCACTTCTGGGGTCAATGGGGTGGGGCTCCTTGAGCCGCAGCACCTCATATTTTAGAAATTAAGCACTGGCTATTTCTAAGTTAGAGACAAATATCCTTGGCCTGGAAATCAGCATGCAGTAGTGGCTGCCATTACCATGATACCTCAGTGATTAACCAAAGTTAATTGTTTACATTTCATGCTCATCCCCATGTAATGGGTTTGCTTTGTGCAATGCAGGCAGCATGGCTTAGAGCAATGAGTTGGCAATGGCTACTTTCAAATAGTCTGTGTGATTTTTCCAACCGTGGAGAGAGGTGACAATCGATCTGCTATGGATTGTCTCCTCAGTAATCGAATGACCTTCAAATGCCCTTCCAATAACCTATGAGAGAAGGAAGCACAATGCTGCAACTATGGAAAGAGCCAATATAGAATACATCTTACAGTAGGGCTGTTTGAGGGAGCAGGTAAAGGGGGTACAAGTCCTGGGTCGCTTATATCTAGGGGGATGCATCATGGTTATTCAGTCTCTTAGATGTTCCCTTTAAGACTGGGAGAAGGTAGCCACATTCTGCCCTCTGTCACCCACCACTTCAGACTCCACCGGGTCTCAACCATAAGCGGTAAATGACTAAGGGAGTAAGGTCCCCATTCTCAGTCTTGGAGGAGGTGGTGGTGCTAGGAACTAGTCTATTTCTCTCTGAGGAACCAAGCTGCTGGTGCAACAAGGAGGTGTCTATTGCCCGAGAAAAGGAAGGTGCACGAGAACAGGACAGAACTGAGGCTGCATTTACATGAGCAGCTGAATCCAGCACATTGAAGAATGCACTTCCTGAAAAGCCCCACCGGGTGTGTTTAGATGCACTGGAAGTAGCCAGCTGCCATAGGATTTGCAGCTGACTCAGTCTTTTTGAAGCCACATTTGGGGGCAATTCCTATGGTGGCTGGATACCTTCGGTTTGTCTAAACGCCCCCACCCCCATGGCTTTTCAGGAAGCATGTTCTTCAACATGCTGCATCCAGCCACTCACGTAAAAGTAGCCGGTAGCCACTTTTAAATGAGGCACTGAGAAGCACCTCCTGAGCCCTGCATTCAAGAAGAAAGTCATGCAGGGAGTGTTTACACACTCCCCGCGCAACTGGAAGTGATGTCCCACCCGTTCTCGGCAGCTGGAGACGTGAAGTTTTGAAGAGGTGTCTTCTGAAAGCCTCACTTTGCAGGCTTTCAGAACGTGTCTCTTCAAAGCCCCACATCTCCAGCCACTGCTGCTGCCAAGAACGGGCTGCATGTCACTTCCAGTAGCACAGGAAGCGTGTAAACACTCCCCACGCTGCTTTCTTCTTGAATGCGGGGCTCAGGACATGCTTCTAAGCACCTCGTTTAAAAGTGGCCTGAGAGACTATTTCCCTGGGGCTATGGGCCAAAAATCCATTTGCGTCCAAACTGTAAAGGCTTCTTCTCCCAAACAAGGGTAAATACTCTGGCGGAGTTATTCTGTAGTAACTGCTTCCCTCCTCTTCTTTTCCCACAAGCCGAGGAAACCAGGGGTTCAATAGCAATTCCCATTCCCTGATCTCCCTGCTTGGTAGTTTGCAGGGATCTGCCAGCAGAGTGAGCTAGAATAACAAGCACTCAGGCATAGAGAGAGGATGTGAGGAAAACAAGAAAGGAGGAAGTGTTGACGTTTTCTTAGATATACAACTCCATATATGTCTGTGATGATTATTGCCACCCCTCCAGTCCAGATGAGCAAGACCTCCAGAGTAGGAGACTCCCTCAGTCCCTCCCCACTTTAACCCACTTTGGGAGAGGTGACTAGTCCCCACTTTAGCCTCACTTTAACTTTCCACACACCCCACCCCAGTACATGGAAACACAGGGAAGGTTAAAATAACTTAGTAGATATTTACGTCTCCAAAAGTTAGAACACACCTTAAGTCTTAAACACCTTTCTCACATTGGGGAGTTGTAGCATTCCCACCCATCCCTAATCCTCAAAGCATTCCCCCTCCCAACCCCACTCCCCCCATTCTCCAACCTCATACCTCCTCACCAGGAGTTTGTGACATTCCCACTCACCCACCCCCAGTTCCACTCTCCTATCCTTCCTCCTCCCTCCCCAACTCATATTCTGCCTAAAAACATTAAAAACAAAACAATAACAGAATTAACATCAAAACAATGCTTCGTATCTACTGGTGGTGGCTGGTGGACTTTTAGGTTGGTGAGTCAGGACCACCATGAAGCGGGAACACCAGGGAGAGGAGGGATGCCATGAAAAAGCAGATAGAATGACAAGGATCTGAGTGAAATTATAAGTGATTGGGAGGATTAACAAGGTCAACATTCCTATCATTCCACACCCCTCTTGCATCCAATCCCTATTGCCTCTTGGACCCTGTCATTCCAGCCACCCCATTCACTCTCCCTGGTGCCTTCCTCATCATTCCACAACCTTGCCCCTCCCCAAAGATGCGGCTCCTCTGTATTGTTTTGCAGCCATTAAAGCCTATTGTCTGTAAAGCGCCAGGTACATTGCTGGCGCCATATAAATGCTAATAAAATAATAAATAAATAAATAAATAAATAATAATAAATAATTAATAATAGTAATTTGCCAATCCCTTTATTATTGCCTCCCTTGTTTCCAATGGCTATTTTAGGTCATTAATTTCAATGTGTCCAGAATCATTCCGTAGGGATGAGCATCACGGATTCGTATTAATCCATAACTGCTCATAAGCATTATTAAGCATTTACATAGCACTATCAGTGTCCTTCAGCTCCAAGACCAAGGGTCATCCTGGTCAATCTGAAATCACCTGGCCCATTATTTGGGGTACAGAACCTCTTCCCTCCTGGGGGCCTCTTTGAAAATTTGTATCAGCTCTGGGATCTGCAAAGAACAGGGGTGGGGAACCTCAGACCTAGAGGCCAAATGCAGTCCACAGCAAGTTTTTATGTGGCCCCTTTCCAGTTCCTGGATGTGGCACCTCTATCTAGTTCCTACCCCCAAACACTGAAAGCCTGAGTTCAGGCAAGTGAGCAGAGATGAGGGTGTGCATATAAGGAGAGGGGACAGATCCATGGCACAGATCTATGATCTGGGTCTTCCCTTTCTCCAACATGCCCCCTAAGCACCCCACCATCAACACCTCCTCTGTGGCATTATGTCCCTCAGAGCTTGTGCTAATTTTCAAAGTGGCCCCCTGGAGGGAAAAGGTTCCCCACCTGTGGCATAGGAGCGGAGGTGCTTAAGGACTGCATTCAGAGAATCATCCAGATCTCTTCCCCTACCCTTGTGTACATGCTCCCATCTCTGCTCCCTTACCCTGAGCTCAGTCTTTCAGTGCTTGGGGGTGGGAACAGGTTCTAGATCCAGAAAATGGAAAGGGACCAAAATAAAAAAAAACTAGCCATGGGTCACACTGGAAGAGCGAACTCAGGATAAGTGAGCAGTGCTGGGGGCATGCCCAGCCGACAAGGACAGGGATAGAGCTATGGCACAGAGCCAAGATCTGGATCTTCCCCTTCCCGAATGCACACTTTCAAGCACACACATCATCAGGAGAAGGGGCCCAATCCTGGGAAAGGCGGGGGAGCAAACAGGAGAGGGAGGAAGAAAGAGGAAGGGGTGGGGGAGTCCAAACAAGAGCAGAGAGGAGGAGAAGAAAGAAGGGAGGGAGTCTGTGGCAGGGACGGGCTTGCCTAAGGTGAGTTTTGTCAGGATGAGCACCACACAGTCACGCTTACCCTTGGGGAATTCAACTGACAGTATCTTTAATGGGGTCTCTACCCAATACAAAGTCTCTATCAGGATACCGTTTTATAAGCCGAGCACCATCTTTTGGCCCCAACCCTGCCCAGGATTTAGCTTCTGGCTCAGGCACCCTCTCGTAGCCTGTTAAGTCTAGCTCTAGCCAGGGCAGCTGCATCATCCACTAGTGACCCTGAGCCTTTGGAGAAGGGCAGCATATAAATACAGATAAATAAATAGATAAAGAAGCCTAGAGTCAGAGGTCAGCTCCTACTTCCTTCACAGCTCGCTTCCAGCTGAGCTCTGGCTCAGCTCTTTAGTCCCCTAGGGCTGACTCAGCCATGCCCATCACAGCTGCTTCCAGTCAGACACTATCCCTTGCTTCCTTCAGCACCAGCAGCGCTGCTAGCCCCTGCTACTAGCTAGCACTAGCTGCACACTTAAAGGGCCCACAGCCTGTAGGTGTGCTGCCCTGTTACTTAGTCCAAATGAGGAAGTGCGGTGTGTGGGGGGGGGGGGAGGAAAAGAGAAGAGAGGATATGGAGACTCACCTGATTGCAGCTCCGGCTGCCATTTACCTTAGCGCCACTTGGCTGAGCTGGGCTGAGCTCTGGGGGAGGAGGGAAGATGGGTGATGTGGCTCCAGCTTCTCCTGCTGCTCTTCTCTGCTGTGATTGGCTGGGGGTGCTGGATCCATCGCCCCTCCAGCCAGGCTATTGGCTGGGGGGCTCCATAGCCAATAGTCATAGCCATGATGTTGTGCGCCACCCAAAGCTGCCTGTGGCAGGATGGGTGGGGTATGTATAAATAAATAAATAAATAAATAGGGGACTACAGGGAGTCTCTGAGCTCCCGGCCTCCAGTCCCTTCCCTTAATTGAACTGCCGTACCGTGCTTGGACAAAACTCCTGGAGCCCCACCAGCTGTGCTTACACATTGCAATCCAGGGGAAGCGTCTCTTCCTGCTCCTGCTGGTGACTCTGCTGTCTGCTTCACCATTAAATCAGGCGAATGCGCAGAAGGTAGAGAAGCAATAAGCAACCTTGTGCATATGTGCCTGCTCTCATTATGGTAATGCAGAGCAGCAGCAGTGAAGGCTGGGGAGCTCAGCACAGGCTGCACAAGCACTAATACTGGAGGAGTTCTGGCAGCAGCAACAGCGGTGGAGGGTGTGTGACGTGGATCAGCAACAGGCAACGGTGGCAGCAGCGGCAATATCAGAGGCAGAAGGGCCCAGGGAGCTCAGAGGGGCACCTCCCTATAGCGCTCAATGGTAGAACTGTCCCTGATATCTGCTTTGCTGGACCCTGTTAAATGCAGACAAATTGGATGAATTGAATATTCAATTCAGCACGAATCTGAACCCTGGAATGAGCATTCATTTAAAACAATGTTTCGCGCTTAGTTTCTTTTGACTCTTGGTGCAGACCTAACCAGTATATTCTCTGTCCCTTCCCAAGATCTTGCCACTTATAAACACATCTTTCATATTAGTTTCCCCCGTTAAACAGCCTTCTCTTCCCCCCTCTATTTACTTGCCGGTTGTTTTTAGCACTAGGGGGGGATGGAGACATTGATTGCCTCTGCTGATGTTGAGAAAGTTCACTTTCTTTTTCTTTGCCCTTTACATTCTCCCGTCAGCTCAGAGCATCTTGGTCGAAAGAAGATGGCCCAATATGGAACTGATTTCATATGCGGCAAAGCTGGAAGTGGCACAAAATTCTCAACTTTCAGAGCTTTGTTTACCTATTTGTTTTCCCTTTTAATATACATCGTGCAGACTTCTGGGCGCACCTCTGCTTTATTGATCAACCTATTTCTAACCTCTCTTTGCTATCCTGTCATTAAAGCAGGGATCACACCTCCAGTAGACCTCCCACTAGACTTGTTACTGGTGGAGATCATGTGACTGCAGCTCATGGAACTGGAGATTGCGATTATTTCCAGTTTCTTCTTTGTCCACTTCTTTTTACCACAGATTTCTTTTCTTTTCAAAACTACTGTCTTTTTGTCTGGTCTTCAAAAAGGGTAAACTAAACTAACTCATTCCCCCCCCCCCCTTAACTCCAGTAAGAAACATTTCTTTGGGTGGGTGTCATCTAGTTTCTTTGTAAAATGGATGTAATAATTGGAAGAAAACATTAAAAAGAAAAAGGAGGAAAATCATATTAATTAACCATTCTATTATGACAACCAGTGCCAAAGGCCAGGTAGTATGTATGCTTTCTCTCAAACCTTGTGTGGGAGTTTGCATATTAAGGATATTCTGGAAGGCACAGGGCACAATTGTGTTGTCTTGCACAGTCTCGTGACTATGCAGAGTGGATGTTTTGTCAGTTTACTATGACATCACATTAGGCAAAGCTTAAATCTGCTAGGATTTTTCTGAGGTTGTGAGGTTTTAATAGGATTTATAATCCAAGATCAGTCGTCTGAGACATCTGGTCCTCCAGACGTTTTAGTGGGAAATAGGAAGCAAGTCTCTGTAAACCGGAAGTGGCCAAACTGTGGTTTGGGATTACAACCAGAATAATACCATGTGTGGATGGGATTGTGAGCTCAATTAATATTTGCATTTAGGGGTGAAATGTTAGCAGAATAACTGCTTGCAGGACTTCCTTCTTTCCTTTTAATGTTGAGCAGGTTGTACTTGACCCAAATGACATTTGTCAAAACAACAGATTTTTTGGCATTTCGGTTCATTCTGTTCAGTTCATTCGATATTTTTATTTTGTTCGTTTCTGGTTTTCGGTTCATTTTTGCCAGGAGTAATGTAAATGAGTGGTGGGAAATGAATGGTAAAAACTGGAAATGACCAAAACCAATGAACTGAACAAACTAACAATTGGATCCCAGTTAATGGGAGGGGAGGGAGGGTTTATGTGGTAAACATTTGACTAAGTTATTTTTGCTTTTTATTTGTTGTTTCTCATATAACGTATGAACCTGTATTGCAATTCACAAATCACTGTTTTCCTTTTATTCTGTAAACACGTCATATGTCTACTGAAAACTGGGGTAAAAAACTCAAATAAAAACGAATAAACAAATTACTGTCATTTGCTTTCATCTGTTTTCAGTGTTTAAAATATATTTTAAATGATAATAATAAAAAATCACTGCATGTGGTCGACCACTGGACCATCCTGCACATGCGCATCCCTTTCCAAAATGACACTGGCAGAGTTGTTGCCATTTTGGGAAGGGGCACACATCCACAGAATGGTCTAGCATCCATTTTCCAAATGCACAGTGATTTTTAATTTTTAAAATATTTTTTTAAAAAAAATAACAACACTGTGCTTGCACAAAATGGCTGCTGGACTATTTGCACGTACACAACTGTTTCCAAAATTGTGCTGGCAGCGCTGGTGCCATTTTGGAAAATAGCTTTGCATGCACAGATTGTCCTTGGTGGTCATTTGTGCATGTGTGGTGATTTGTTTTTATTTAAAAAAAAAATATTTTAAATATATATATTTTTATTTTATTTTAAAGAGAGAAAACAGTAGGGTCATTTTTGACCCCCACCCCAAAAAGACAACCAAAGTGTTTTTTTTGTAAATTAAAACTAAACCTAAAATGAATGGTGTTCCTTCTGCATGTCCCTAATGTACGGGGGCTGCCCCTACACCAGGATCCACAAGCCCAGAGGCCCAGGTGAACCACTTGCACAGATATTATAGATATGCGGGGCATCCCTGGCTGGTGCAGCAGAAGGGGAGGCTCTGCACCAGGGCCCATTCCAACCTTGCTACACTACACTTCTGAGTCTGGAATCAGAACTATTCTCAAAATGGCATCATTCAGGTAACAAAGTGGGGATCCCCAGCTGTAAATATATGCTTTCTTGGGGCATAACCTTTCTGGATCTGACCTTTCTTTTGAGTCAGAATTCAGTCAGAATTCAGTCAGAATTTTTCCAGGCTTTCCTGGCCGAGTCCAAACAAAAGACAATGGCTTCCTTTTGCTGGTAGGTATCCTGTCAGGTCTACTCTGACATGAAACCAAAATAAAAGCCCCTTTTGGCAGGGTCTTGATGAATTCTCCTGCCCAGAAATAACAGTCCTTCCCTCTTTAAACAGGGACTGTCCCTCAGTTCTCCTTACCTAAGAATATTTAACTGTCTTCCACAGTCACTCTGGGTGTTTTCAGACGTGACGAGATCACAGTGAACCATGCTGAATACCTACATGTGGTCACTGTGCCCTGCACGTCTGTTTGGCGGCCACCAGATGTTCACCACACTGAATACCCACATGGGGTCAATTTCAACCACGCTTCCCGGGCTACTGGCACGAAAATTGGCTGAAGCATGGTGAAAGTGATTCCAGGCGGGTATAAAAAAAAAGTAACGTCTGGTCGGCTATCACAGCCCGGAATCCCCGACGGGATTCCGAGCTGTGGTGAACTCGGCCAGACGCTGCAGCGGCATTGGCCTCTCTGCCCGCCCATCTCCCCAGAGGGCGGGCAGTGAGGCAGCGTGGAGGGGGCGGGACCGTGCGGCCGCACCTTGCACCGCACGGCCCCACCGCCTCACTGATTCCCCACCCGGGATCCCTGGCACGTCTGTTTGCCGTGCCTGGGTGATCCCGCCAGGGAATCTCTGGGTTGTTTTCGGGATGGGGTGAAGCCGCCCCGTCACGTCTGAAAACACCCTCTGTTGAGCAGGCAGGCAGAGACATAGCTACCAGGGAGTTGAGGTCCTGAACGCTAAGGGGTGCCCTTTGTATGTGGTCTAAGCACTGCTCAAAATTTTCACAGTGGGCAGAGGACCAGCACTCTGCCCCCAGCTACTCTGAAAATTTCCTAGTGGCACGCCAGCTGCTTACAAAGAGGCCCGCCAAGAAGGAAGTTTTCAAAGTGGACAGGGAAATTTGCTTCCTTTTTCATAGGTTTGCTGCCATTCTAGTAGGGTCTTGCTGGGAGCCAGGGTGGCTCCACCACCTTTGCATGGAGGGAGGGAGGCTGAGGCTGGCCAGGAGCCCCCTTGAGAGGACAGTCAGTTGGAAAGATCCTCAGAGCCATAACTAGCCTATGGCTAACATGGCGGTGGTGATGGGTGCATTTACATGTGGGGCACCAACCAGCCATGCCTCAGGGCAGTTGAATCATCTGCTGTGTGTCTGTTGTGCCATGATTGTCTGACCCAGACTCCCTTCACTGCACTTCTGCCAATCAGAGCTAAGCAGGAGTGCTTAGCCAGCACTAACGTCTTATACATTTTATTGTTGTTTCATTGTATTAATCTTTTGGTTGATGTGAGCTGCCTCGCTGGAGGCAGGGTGGGGTGGGGTATAAGTAAATAAATAAATGGGGGTGGTGAGGAGGGCTCTTCCCTCTGTGGGAAGACCTGGACCCATCAGTTAGTAGTGGCTAAGCATTAAGGGAGTCTGGGGCAGGCAGCCATGCTGCAATATACCCACAGCTGATGATTCAGCTGCGCTGGGGCATGGTTGGTTGGGTCCTCTCATGTAAATGAATTTGTAAGGCAGAGAACCTTCCTCTATGGCACTCAGACACTGACTGCTCTCCTTCTGACTGTGTCTCTACTTATACCCCAAGAGTGGGCATGGCTGGCCCTGCACTCTCTCAACCGTTAAAGGGTCATTGTCTTCCCATTCTCTAGATTGTTTGGGGGTTTTCCACTCCCACAGGGATGGCCTTGCCAAACCCTTACCCCACTGCCATGTCTGAAGTCCAGCCTGCCCAGTCCTTGGCTGGCACTTGCTGCTCTTTTAAAGGGACAGCAGCCTCGTCAGGTTGCACTTTGCCACACGGCGGCATTGGTGGAGACTTCAATTTGCTTTGCCATAGTTATGGACGATGCTGTAGTTTAGGCCGTTCCCCAAGGTCTCGTTGACCACAGTTTGGGAACCTCTGAGCTATTATAGGGTATTTTCAGATGTTACGAGATCACAGTGAACCACGGTGAATACCCACCTGTGGTCACTGTGCCTCGAAAGTCTGTTTGGCGGCCGCCAGATGTTCGCCACAGTCAATCTGCCCAAGGGGTCAATTTGAACCACACTTCCTGGGCTAGCCGGGGGAATGTCCTGGGAAGCGTGGTCAAACGGACCCCCGGCAGGGACCAAAAAAAAGTAACGTCTGGCCGCTCGCCACGGCCCGGGGTCACCGGCGGGATCCCGGGCCGTGGCGCATTCGGCCAGACGCGGTGGCCACATTGGCCCCGCCGCACGCCCGTCTCCTCGGAGGGTGGGCGGCGGGGTGCGTGGAGGGCGCGGGGCCGTGCGGCCGCATGCTGCGCCACACGGCCCCGCTCCCTCCCGGATTCCCCGCCGGGATCCCCCCGGAACGTCTGATATGGCGTGATGGGGTGACCCCGGCGGGGAACAAATGGGTTGATTTCGGTACGGGGCCAATGGGCCCCATAACGTCTGAAATCACCCATAGTTAGCCATTTTTCAGGAGCTTAAAACCCAGATCTAAATTTTTCATCACAGCCTTCCCATGGGGCCAGCCAACCCCCCTTCACTCACCCCAAATCCAGGCTTAATATATCTGGAACTTTAAATATGCTCAAAAGTAAACTACAAGCGGGCTGGATCCAGGGAGGTCTAGAGACTATGGATGTTAACAAAGAGGACAGTGAATCGCTGTGGCCCACTTTGGGCTGTGAGTTTTCCCAGGCTAGCCACTACCACACCCGGGGAACGGCCTGCCTGACGGGATTTCAGCGGGCTATCGTGTGTGGAAGCTGGTTCCTGGCCTGGTCCAGAGTGGCCTCCATGACAAGTGTCCACAGCAGTCATCATTGGCCACTATGGCTGCCCTTCCTGTGGAGAGACAGGCTGCTGGGCCAGCTGTACATTCATGCAGTGCCCTGCTTCCCCCTGGGCCTGGCCACATGAATATTTGTTCCACTCTGGACTCTGTTCGATCCTGACCAGGGTGCGAGTGGCACCCTGCTCCAGATAGTGGTGTGATGGCAGACCGCCGCCATCATGCATGTTATTACCCTGTGTAACTGCAAAGATCCCTATGTAGTGACAGGGAGGAGAGTAGGAGGGTTATTGATAGCGGCCCACAAGACCATCATTATGTGTGGTCCATGACTAAATTTGAAATGATAACGTGGGTGCGAGAAGCACTAGCATAAAGTACAGATATACGGAAACCTCCCTGCCTATGGAGGCCCCATGGGACATCAGGATAGGGCAGGCCCCTAACACATGTGGCCCATGAATAAACTACCAATACCAAATTATGCATGACATACAAGCCTGCAATACAGAGAGCTCTGGCCTGTAAAGTGGGTGTTCTGTTTAACGGAACATTAAGGTAATATGTGTCTATGGGCCTTTTTAGATGAGCATTTTTTCTCACAGGCTGCAGAGTCTAAGGGAAACAAAGTCACGTGTGTGTGCGTGTGGGTTAGATTTCCACCATGATTTCGGAAGTCAGCCGGTGCCATTGAAAACGGTGCACTTGCACATGGATGGACATCTGGACTTACGAAACCTCAGTATCAGGGTTTCATAAGTCAAGATCTCCATCCACGTGTGAGTGTGCTGTCAGTTGACTTCCAGAGTTGGGGGGAATGTTTACCCCACCCCCCGGCATGACTTTGTTTCTTGCAGACTAAAAACGCCCACTGTGTCTGTCAAACTTACAATATTTGTGAGTGTCTATCAATAAACATATTACTGTTAGATGGAAACGTGTCCATCCAACAGTAATTTATGTCTATGTGTCCGTCAAACATTTCCATGTAAACATGGGGCCAACCAATGGGGCCAACATCCCTGGATTTGACACTGGCCTAGGCCCTCACCAGATGCATCTTGGCATCAAATCCTTGCATTATTAGCCTGCCTTTCATCCTTAACAAAGCAGACTTAAGAAAACCACAGCCCTACGGAAATGCTTGAGGTGCAACTGATGGAGGGAAAGATGCTACACCGATGCTCTTGTGAGCTGCTATCTAATTAGATTTCCAGAAGACTTATCTGATAAGGAAACGTATTTTCCCCTGCTTTAGAAATAACAAAGGGTCAGGGAGTATTACAGATGATACATCACTTAAGACACCATTTACAGACTGAGAGAGATTAGTGTTATGGCTAAATTATATCCTGGCCCAATAATAAGGTTATTTCTGTTCCCATTACAGTATTTAAATGCCTAAGATGATGAAATCAACAGCAGGAAGGGCATCTTAATTTGCTAATAACAGGAAAGCGAATGGAGGATCAAGCCATCTCAGTGACATTGGCAGGATTCAGTGGGATTTAGGCAGATTAGGAAGCGACGCCATCCTGCAGCAGATGGCATTTCGGCATACTGCATCAACATGCAAAGTTAGTTAATGAATTTCTGACATGGAAAGGCTCAGAAATGCTATTTCCCTGTAAAGCCAGGATTGAAACAGAACAGGGAAACATAAAATAAAAGGAGCCGGCATTTATTGTGATCTGCTAATTCCTACGCCACCTTGGAAATGTACTTATGGAGGAGAAGAGCCACCTGCCAGTTACTGCCAGACACAGGCAGAGAGCTTGGTGCTAGAATGGATGGTGGTTGGTTAAAATCAGCCCTGTGTAGAGAGAGCATGGAGACTCTCAGAAATGCATGAGTACCTGCAGGATATAGCAAAGGACGGTATGTTTTTACAAGATGACGTCCCAGGGCTGGGAGATGATTGGACAATTGCTACCAGATGGGATTTATGAGGGAAGCTCCCAAAAGGGGGGAAGCCATCTAGAGGAACTGTTGTGGAACTGAAGGAGAGCTGTCTTCACTCTTGGAGGGTGATCCAGGGTCCAAATGCAGCCGGCAGCAAGTTTCTGTGTGTCCTCTTTCCATTTCCTGGATCTGGCTCCTGGAACCAGTTCCTACCTCCAAGCATTGAAAAACTGAGCTCAGGGTAAGGGAGTAGAGAATGAGATGAGGGCATGCACACAAGGATAGGGAACTGATCCATGGCACAGATCCTGATGATCTGGAGACTTCTTCTTTTCTTGAGTACCCCATTACCCCAGCCCCAGCTTCTATGGGGCCCTCAGAGCTTACCCTAATTTAAAAAGTGGCCCCTTGGTTAAAGAAAGTCTGCTCAGGAGGGGTGGAAAAACAGGCATACTTCTAGCCGTGGTGTAGCAAGGTTGTGGTGTGCCTAGGCTCATGTTCCAATTATGAATCATGTAACCCTAGGGGCAAGAGGGCAGGGTCTTCAAAGCCATAGCTAACCTATGGCCAACAGGTGCACTGCAGAGGTACTATCTAAGTTACTGACTCCCAGACTGAGCCTGGACTGAAGGAACACAGCACTCTATGCTGGGCAAGGTACTGGAGGAGACCTGTTGGAAGTACAGAGTGCTGTGCCTGGACTAAAAGGCGTTTGAGACTATGAGTACCAGCCAGAGGATGGTTGCTTGGCTGAAAGTTGAGATTGTATAAAGGATTGTATAGTGGAAAGCTAATTCCCAAGGACTAGAGACTGCTTGGGCCTAATCCTGTTACACGCAACCTTCGGCATAGGGGAAGGGTGAGGGAAGACTGTAATATGCTTGTCCTGGCTGTGGTTTCTTTATGACCACCATACATGCATTGTGGTCACCTTCCAGTCCCCATTTCCCTCTAGAGATGGCTGCAGCACCGGCAGGGGCCAAACCTACCTGCCATGTACAGCTGTGGTCAGTCCACAACAAACGTGGCAATTTGACGCTCAAATTTCTCAGACAACCATGGCCCTCTCCACTGGTTGTATGGTTGTCTGAGCAATTTGAGCATCAACAGAGATCTGCTCGTCCATAAATTTGGGGAACCACTGAACTATATAACCACCTAAAACAACAGCTCAATAAGTTTCTTTACCTACATTATATTACTCATACTCTTCCTGTAACATCTTATGACATCAATTCGGAGACACTAGAGGGGAAAGCGGAGCCAAGGGCTGGGTTCCCTGGTGTGCAGCTGCCCCTTCCCCGCCCGTCCAGTCCAGAGAGGGAAAACCCAGATGGGAGTCTCTGGCCCAGCTGAACAGTGACCAGTCATTATAGCAGCAGCCGGGGGTGTGATTGGATTAGCTGTGTGAGTGGGAGGAGCCTGGCGGGCCCTTACAAGTGCCGAGAGAGCTGCGGTGTGGGTGAGATGCTAGAGGGGAAAGCGGAGCCGAGGGCTGGGTTTCCTGGTGTGCAGCTGCCCCTTCCCCACCCATCCAGTCCAGAGAGGAAAAACCCCAGGAGACAGGAGTCACCAGCCCAGCTGAACACCGACCAGTCATTCTAGCTGCAGCCATGGGCATGATTGGATCAGCTGTGTGAGTGGGAGGAGCCCGGCGGGCCCATACAAATGCCGAGAGGGCTGCTGCGTGTGTGCCACGGGCGTACGCACCTAAGGGCTGCACGCTCAAGGGTGCACCCTTGTGCGCGTACCCTTAGGCGTCGGCAGGTCAGAGGGGTGCCCTATTCTGGTTAAGAGTTCAGCCATGTCTAAAAAGCGGTGCCGTCAGACCGGGGTTATTCCACCCGGTCAGTCGCAAGCCAAGCAACAACGATTGGATAATTTTATAGTCACTTTTCGGGACCTGCTGGAGGATGTTTTGGAGGGCTTCTGCTGGGGATGTATGTAGGATTAGTTCCTGGTACATTGCAGGGTGGCTATCTAAGCTGAGTGATGATGCTTTTTTGTCCTTTTTGCAACCATTTCATATTATTATGCTTCAGGAAACCTGGGCGGTTGCTCCTATTGTTTTGCCGGTCGAACTTTCCCAATATGCAGTGTATGTATCAACAGCTACGCCCTCTCCAGCAGGGCGGTCTAGTGAGGGATTGGCCTTCCTTATGCATATTGGGTTGGGCTTACAAGTGCAGCGAGTGGTAGAGGTCCCTCCTTTTTTGTTGGATCTGGTTGTTGAGTGTGCTGGTAGGATTTGGATTTTTTTTAATGTCTATATTTTGCCATCTAACTCCAGGGCTTATCATCCATGTGTTTGGGATAAAATGGAGGCATGCATTGAGGATTTGGTGATAACTTTCCCCAATGCTTGTCTCCTAGTTTTGGGTGATCTGAATGCAAGTTTGGGAAGATCTGACCAAGATCTACTCCTCCACTGCCCCATATCAATCTACGGTATCCCTTGGCTGGAGCCCCATGACTATCTAAAGACTTAGTTATTAACCAGTCTGGAGTTCGACTGGCTGGTTTGTTGTCATCCCTGGAGCTGTGTGTATTAAATGGTTCCTGTGGCGTTGATATCCCTGGAGAATATACATTTCTTGGTTGTAAGGGCTCAAGTACCTTTATATACCCCACAGCCTTTATTGGGGACTCAGAGGGGCCTTCCCTTATTAGGAGTACCCCCTGTATCTTGCCCTCCCCAGGGCAGGAAAGTAGAGGGTTACTCTACTGGAACCTTGCCTATTAATGACCTTCTGATGAAAATTGCTCAAAACCTTGGGGTTCAGTCTTTTACATCATGTGTATCTCAGGAGCCGAGGGTTGGGGATAAGAATTTTGAGCAGCCTTTGTCAGTTCCCCCACTTTTCCCAGATGAGAGTCGAGCTAAATAGGCAACTGCAGGCTTTTGCCCAGTATTGTATTGACAATACTATGGAGATCAATTATGCCAAGTCCAAAATAATGGTATTTTCCAGGGCTTAGCGTGTCAACACCCATGTATGGAAAGTTGGTGGTAGACGACTGGAGCAGGTCAAGATCTTTAAATATTTAGGCCTCCATTTTAGTACTGGCGGGTCCTGGGTACATCATATCAGGGACGCTGAGTTTTTGGCGAACAGGGCTGCTTTGGCTATCTAAAGATTATTTGTACGTTCAGGGGGGATTGAGATTAAAATGACCTAAGAGGTGTTCAATGCCAAGGTGGGTTCCAGTTTCTTTTGGGGGCTGAGCTGTGGGCTCCACTTGTCTCACAGCCCTTGGATCAGATCCAAATCAAATTTTTGCGTGCCCTTTTAAGATCGCCAGGAGGTACTCCAACGGTACTGCTTTGGCTTGAATTGGGCCAGCATAGCGGGTCATTTAAGGCCTGGCAAGCTGCCCATAAGATATGGTTTAGTATTATATTTTCGGGGGGGAGGGTTGCTTCCCTTTTTGAGGGAGGATCCCTTCCAGAGTAGATGGGCCATTAAGGTTGAAGAACACTTGCTGACCTTGGGTTTGTCCCGTGAGTACCTGTGTGCCAAAAACTTTCAGATGGCTGCTCGTGAGGTCCTAGTTAGGTGGCGGGATCTAGATCACCAGGAGAGTTGGGCTAGTGTGGGACAATCCCAGCATGTGAGATGTTACTTAAACTGGGCACCCTCTTTGGACTCCATGGCCTCTTATTTAAATTTGCCTGTTCCGGTCAGTGGGAAATGGTTATTTATGTTCGTCCAGTTCAATGCTCTCCCTTCTATGGTTTTGGAAGGAAGACTATCTTCCACGCCCTTTTGTGATAGGCTATGCCCATATGATTTTATGGAGGTAGAAACATCAGCCCACATAATTTGCTCTTGTAGATTATATGACGATCTAAGGGTTAAATTCCTTGGACATTTTTTTTCTGAACATCCAGGCAGGACCCCAAGTGCCTTGGTTGACTTGGCTTTGGCTAATAGGAAGGAGGCGACAACTGTTCAGGTTGTCTCCTTCTTACTCCAGGCATTTATTAGGAGGAAGTTGTTTTGTGGGTTTAAAATGCCCCTTGCCAGTTGATGCTACCCTTTGTCGTTGATGTTAATTTTATTAGGCCTTTAGGTTTTCTTTGGTGGTCGTTTAGGCCTTGTGGCTTGTGTATTATTTTTAGAAATCACGATTGTATTAGTATTAGTATTATTGTCATTATTATTTGTTTGTTCTGTCCTTGGCTTTGTTCTGTTTTGTTTGTTCCTTTTCATGTTATGGCTTTGGCTACAGCCACGTCAATAAAAGTTGAAAGTTGAAAAGTTGAAAGTTGACATCAATTCATCATTTATTAACCCTTAATTAAGGTTCTTTTTAGGGATGCTTTTTAAAGTGTGGCAAACTGCTGAAAAGCCGAAAAAGGTCCTATCAACCTAATCCCAAGACACTTTCCAGTACAGAATGCTCTTCTGGGCAAAAGTTGTACATGCAATATTGCATAACAAAATCATTTATAATAAGACTATCTGAAAATGGGTCTAGAATAGAGCTGGAACAAATAGCAGATTTGATATTTGCAAATATTATTCACATTTTTGGATACCCCTTTGAATATTCAAACAATATTCAGCACCAAAATTGAAATTCGCATTAGCTACTTATCTCGGTATTTTGGTTCAATTGTTTCTTTTATTTCAGTATTTAAGTTACTCAGATTGGTCATTTCATCATTTTGGTCACTTATTTTTGCCTATTGCACAGGTGCTGAAAAAAAGTGACTGGAAACAATCAAAATGTTCACCCCCTAATAAGCAAAATATATGTACTGAAATAATTAAAATGGCTATCCAGTGAAGTAGGACTGGACGGCAGTCTTTATCTATTGTGCCAGATTCAAATCAAAATGAGTTAATTTATGAGTAAATTTACAAATATTAGCTTTAGCTGTGGTTGAAACGATTAGCTAAATTCCTACTTGTGAGTACTTTTGCCATTTCAGGGAATGGGATTGATTTCCCATCCATTTACTGATACAAATTCTCGATTCTTGAAATACCATGAGATACCCTCATGATTTACCAACTTGCCGTTTGCTGTTTACCATGTCCCCCACAGCGTCACCATTCATTTGCCACTTACTAGAGGTGTGCACCAGGGGCCCATGTTGTTTTTTGTTTTGTTTTTTTCATTTTTGTTATTTAAATGTGTCATTTTCATTTTCATAAATATCAAATTTCCATTTTCGTTTTTCTTTCGTTTTTGTTTTCCATTGATTTCAATGGAAAACACATTTTCAACTGTAACATTTTTGGTTTTCATTATATTTGGCTGGCACTTGGAGAGACTATACCTCCAATGGAAGACATTAAGTGCACCAAATTCCAAAAAGATTGGATAAAGGAATCCAATCTTATAAGCCATTTAATTATATTATTTTGCAAAGATCTTCATATACATTCTTAGCTGTAACTTCTTTGCCTCACATTTAATGTAGATAAAACTTGGCAGGTTTACACCCCTTCCCATATTGACTACCTCTGTCAACTTTCAGAAGGATTGAATAAAGGGTCCTGGTTGTATAAGAAATTAACATATAAATGTATATGGGTTCAAAATGTAAATGGGTCCAAATTTTATATGCCTGCACAGAATATGCAGAGAAGGAGCCTATGCCAGGGATTCTCTTATGTGTCATTGTGGTATAAGATCGGTTTGTGATGCCAATTGGGCAGCAGAAATGTCAACCAAGTGTCCTAATTCTGTTCTGTGACCATCCCAACTTCTCTCCCCC
>QEPC01012674.1:417609-454725 GCA_003113815.1 Sphenodon punctatus | reverse complement strand
TGATTGATCCTGTAAAGCTGTACGCATGCAGTAATTGGCCAGTGAATGTGTCTGTTAGTGTTTTGGGTTGCTCCACATCCTCCTTTCTACTACATCCTCTCTCCCCCTGCCATGACAGGTGCCTGCCTTTGACTGCCACTGCATGTGCTGCTATTTATCTAATACTGGTCTTCAAGGGGACAATTTCAATTGCTTAAAAAACTGGGTCCCTTTATCAAATTGTCATGTCTTTTGTCCTATATGACAGGGAAGGTATGTGATACATTCCTCCCAAATATCTTGTACACAGGATGGAATATAAAAATATTACAGCTGGAAATGTATTTTCAAATTAATGTCATGCCATCAGGAGCCATTATCCAAACTTTATGAAAATTGGCAGAAGTGTTAAGCTTGTGTAGGGACATAATATTCACAGGTTTCATGCAAAGAGGATGGAAGATAGTAAGTAAGTAAGTAATTTATTCGCGGCATTGACTCTCGCCATAGCCCATACAAACATAACATAAACATAAAACATACAAGATGGAAGATAAAGAAGTTGTACCCCTGAATATATATGGAGCTTTTCTTAAAATCACAACATTCAATTGCTTTTAAAATCAGTTCCCTTTATCTAATTGTTTCAAAATTTGGTACACATAATGTCCTCCCTTGTGGGTACAATCTCCCCAATTGTAATCACAATTGAATAAGAAACAAACAAGTTTTATAGCCAGAAATACATTTTTCAGTATTTTCCCTTTATTTCAAAAACAAAATAGCATTTCTTTTCTATTTTCATTATTATTATTTGTTGTTTTTGTTATTTCAATAACAATAATGAAAATGATAATTTTCATTATCATTATTATAATAATGAAATTGACATGCATACCCCTACCACTTAACACATTGCCAAGAGTACCGTTTTACATCTGGGTTTCTGTCTTAATTGTTTATCACATTTCTGAGCCAATCACTTTATGAAGAGACCACCTCTACCCTGCCTGCCCAAACACAGTTTAAAAACCAGTGCCTCCATTCGCGGTGGTTTTTCCGTAGGTAAAGGAGACATAGGGTGTTAACAAACAAGATGATAACCTACTGCAGTCAGAGTTTGGTCCATTCAGCTCCCCCACTCACATGCTTAGTATGTACAGTCTAATAAATAGGTAAACCAACACCACTCAGCCTCCAATCACAAGTTTAGTATGACAAACCTAATGCATGGGCTGGGCAAGTGTTCTTCCTTGGAGCATTACTGATGGGACGTGGATACTGTTGCAGAGTAATAACTGAATTTCAATCAGTAAGGACAAATGCAGCTGAAGGTTTAAAAACAGAACTTTACTTAAGCTTTCTTAGGCACAGATCCTTAGATACATCTGACTAGTAGTGAGACAAAATGGAGACTGAGACTGTGGGTATTTTCAGACGTTACGAGATCACGCTCAACCACAGTGAACCACGGTCAATCCCGCGGTAGGGTCAAAGTGCCCTGAATGTCTGTTCACCATCCGCCAGATGTTCACCACAGTCAATACCCACATGGGGTCAAAATCAACCATGCTTCCGGAGCTCCCCGCCGGACCATCTACGAAAGCGTGGTCAAAGAGATTCCTGACAGGAGCCAACAAAAAGTAACATCTGGCCAGCAACCACTGGCAGGAATCAAAGGAAATGATTCCCAGCCGGGGACAAAGCATGTAGCGTCGCTGCCAGGCAACCAGCAACAACGGAATTCAACTGCAAAACCCCATCTCCCTTCCATGTACACATAAACTTAGCAGCGCCATCTGGTGGCTCTATAGTCAGTTACTATTCTTAATTCATTAACTTTAACTTATGGATGTTGCATACACCAACAGATACGTGGGCACACATTACCTTGCATTTGCAACCTAATTTACAGGACGTGTGCACCTGGGTGCACGTTCGTCCGCATTAGCCCACACTACAGTCTCTGCATGCTCCAAGTCCCCATCATGAGTGGGGGCTGCATGTCTGGTGGAAAGTGGCTATGTAGTGGGGGGAAACACCTACTAAAGGGGCAGGTGATACCCACCTGGTGCAGGCTGATGAGGGCTACCATCTTGTTTGTTTTCACCCTTAGGGCACATTCACAAGAGTGTCTTTTCTTGCATTTTATATTTCTTGCAAGAGAGAACAATTATACCTTATCTGTTGTCACATGTTCCTCTGGAATTGAATTTTGTGTCAGATGCTGCCACTGCTGAGCTAACAATTGGACTAGCAATTGGAGCTAACAACAGGTTACTGAAAGGTCGTCCCATGTCTCTCAATGAGGCTGTCAGACTAAAAGAGGGGAGCATCCCTTCTCACATTATGAGCAATGTGTGTGAGGAGGATAGCTTGATTGTTTATCCTCGGTTTGTTTCTTCATCCTTGTGGGTCATTTGCTAAGGCATCTTGTGGTCTAACCTTTTCACACAATCAAAAAACCCTGGTGGTAACAGTTTAGAGTGAATTTTCATCACCCATGAATGTGTCTTTAATGAGTGGAGGAGGGTGCTCTGTGACGTGATTGAATTGGACACAGACAGACAGTATTTTTATCCTGGCATCTAATCAGAATTGTTGTTATTCCCTTTTGTTTGACCAATCTGCAACTAGACTGGAGATTTGTAAAGGAATTTGTTTGCCAGCCAGTGGGGGCAATCCCATGCCCTGCTTGCACCACACAGTACGTACGTACATATGTCTGCCATCTGCATGTGCACCCATTGCAGGAAGATTGTGCCAAGTGCAAACCACATAGGACCTGCACAGGACCTGCACGGATTCCATGCACAGGAGGCTTGGAATCACAGCCAATGACTGACAAGGAAGTAGTGGGAGAATGGAATGCAGAGAAGACAGAAGAAATATGGTATTGCATCGGTATTACCTCTTGGGATTTACATTAAAACAGAAAATAGCAAAGCAGTAAACAGTAATCCAAGAAATTATCAGTAAATTGGGAAACAAAATGTCGATTGAGACGTTTAAGATTACCAGTAGTTTCTTGAGTCATGTGAGATGGTATCGAGAACCATGATTCCAATGGGTATTCCTGTTTTTATGAAATCTTGTTTCAGCCCTAGGTTAGAATGGAACTATCTCTTGCCTACAGTGGTACGGTTGCAATGTCGGTGCTACAGACAGACAGACATAAGCCAAATCTTCAACCTTGCATTTCTCAAAGTTCAGCCACTTCAAATCCACATGGCACTGTAGTGTCCTCATTCACATTGTCTGAGAGAGACTTCCTCTTGGCATTTCTGATTAGAATTCCATTCCCTTTGGGGTCTCTCTTTCAAGCGGCTTTGGGAGGGATGGTACAAGGATCTAAGCATGAAATGGCTGAGTTTTCTGCAACAATAGGGTTGGATTCAGCCAGATTGACTTAGCTTTTCTTTTTCAGAGCGCTATGGGAGCCTGATTCTCCTCTTATTTACACCAGTGCGAATCACAAGTAATTCTACTGAAGTCAGTGGAAAAGTCAATGTGGCAAAACTGCAGCACATGAATGCAGAATCAGGAGAATAGAATGTACCTTTTATTTATCCTAGTGACCATCAGTACAGATTTTAGAATATTGTCTTTTGTTCTCTATGTAGACAATGCACCCAGTCCTAATATCTGCACACTGAACATGTCATTATACCGGAAATAAAAAAATTTGGTGAGTGCTGCTTCAGTCAGAATCAGGACATTCTCTGAGATTCCCGTAACACAGAAACTCACCAGTTTTCCTGCTGTTTTTGCCTTTTCCCGTTATTTTTTGTAAATTGAACAGTAGGGATGGGCGAACAGAACGGAGTTTGGAAATTTGGTTCAGTTCGGTTTGGTTTGAAATTCGAGTTCGGTTTGGAAGTTTGGTTCGGTCGACCAAACAGACCAAGTACGATCAAATTCCGAACTTCTGAACAAAGTTTGGCCATTCAAAACCAGTTTTTTTGGTGTGTGTTGCCACTAGGGATGGACGAACAGAACGGAGTTTGGAAATTCGGTTCAGTTCAGTTTGAAATTCGAGTTCGGTTCGGTTCAGAAGTTCAGTTCGGTCGACCAAACAGACCAAATTCAGTCTGAACTCTGAACTTCTGAACCACGTTCGCCCATCCCTCTTGAACAGTGCTGCAATGGGTCAGTCCCAAGCCCTGTGTTTGCCCCCGCGTGCACCCCTGAGGGCTATGGAGGTGAAAACATGCCAGACAAGAATCAGGAAAGTGCTGTAAAACTGCCATAAAACTGTCATAAAAGTCCCAGAAAGGGAACAAAAAAGTCCCAGAAAGTGACAAAAATGATGAAAGGTCCTGGAAAGTGATGATAATTACAAAATAAATAAATAAATAAATGGAAGAAGTGCAGAATCACTGGAAACTGATTCCCATTTCAACATTCCACAGAATCTCAGCCTTAACGTTCACAATCCTAAACTTATGCAGTTTGTATGCACATCACATTCCCCATGCAGGGGATGAGCACGGGTTGTGTGCACACAGTGCATACATCACAGGTAGGACTGAGGCAAGAGCAATTGTTCCTGTTCTGAAAGGAAATACTGACCTTTTGGGAGTGCTTGTGACTACGAGCATCCATTGATACTGCATGCCCACGTTGATTTCTCACATGTTTATAAAGTGGGATGAATCTTCAATGAATCCATGCCCACGTTCCACCCCCAGACACCCGATTTCCCCTCTAGCCCTCCTGTTCCTCCCCCCCAGGGCTGGACTGGGTTGGATGGGGAGATGTTGCCAGACTACTCACCTGGCCAGCAGTGGAGTGGCTCCAGCAGTTCAGCCTGAGCCCAGCACTCCAGGGCTTTCCTCAACGGGTGCTGGCTGATGATGTGGCAGGCCTGCACCCTCAGAGGAAGGACCCAAGGTGCTGGGCTCAGGCTGCGCTGCCGGAAATGCTATGTTGCTGGACAAGTGAGTCCCATGCCCTGCCCCCACGGCTGTCATTCTCCCTCTTCCCCCCCAGGCTGAGTTGGGGGGGGTTGCCCCCACCCTTCCTCACCTACGGTCCCTCCTTCTTCCTAGAATTTAATGTTAGTTTAACTAACGTTAAATTTGTATGCACACATTCAAATTTTTCAGCCCTGTCATCCATGATGAAACTAAAATTAATTTCCCTGCTGAATGAGGAAGGCTGCTTGCTCAGGTTACAGAATCGACTGTTAATTCCTATCTTGTTTGATTGTGTAATGTGGGCAAGCAGCCTGAGTAGTGAACCGATTTCCTTGCGTTAGCAGGGAGAAGATAAAGCACTGTGGGATATCTAAATATATATATAAATCAAACTCTTCAAGTCGTTGCTCAAATAAAGAGCCCAGTAACTCCAGTTCTGACATAAGGACTGAGCCTTTAGCTCAGGGGTGGGAGACCTCTGATCCTTGGAACAAAACCAGCCCACAGCGGATGTTTATTTGGCCACTTTATGATTCTTGGATTTGGCCTATGGATCTATTCTAGTCCCTACACTCAAGCACTGAAAGAGTGAGTGGTTTTAGGGGAAGGGAGTGGAGGTGAGAACATGCACTCAAAGACAGGGCATGGATCCATGGCATAGATCCATGATCTGGACCCTCCTTTTCTTTCCCCCATCCTTGGCACACCCCTTAAATGCCCCTGTTCCCAACATGTCTCCAGATCATGGAGCTTGTACTCATTTTCAAAATGGCCCACGGGAGGGGAAGCGTTCTTTGTTCCAGCTTTAGCCCATCATTAACAGAAGTAAATGAAAGTTAATGTTCACCCCACCCTATCAACTTCAAATCGCCTTCCCTACAGCTCCTGGCAGCCAAGATTGTCTTTGCATACTGACTTTCTCTTCCGTCTCTCCGATGTTTCCAGTGCAGAGAACACGCAAAGTATTAAGGCAGACGTAATGCACAGGGGTTAGAAAGGTAAGTGGAGCTCATAATCACCTCATTTGCATTCTTTACATCACTGACATGGAATTCTTAATGACTTTTATGCAGAGTAGGGTGTAATCAGCAAAAATGAAGCTTGCAGATGCTAGCTGGAAAAGGGATCCAAGTTGGGGGCTTTGCAGCAGATGACGAGTCAAGCCTGGGCCTAAGACTACATCACTCTATAGCCTCTCATACAGTGGTTTCCTATCTTTTTGGACCAATGGACTTCTATCAGCTATCAACATTTTTCATGAAATCAAATGAAAACCATTCATAATCATCCCTCCTCTCTGCCCCCACCAACGTTGGCCACAGCGACTATAGCTCACTCTCCTGTAGCTATTTCTAGGTAGCTCAACAAAGCAAAACAGCTGTGTTATTTAGAGCTGAACCAGTTATCCCTAAGAATATCAGTGACTATCAGATTCACAGTAACTGAACCGATATAGCAACAATCCATTAACAATTGGTAACGGACTGCTCATTTGTGGTTTAACCAATTTATGGAATATCATCGGCGATTGCCATATCATCCTCATCCTCATCCTCTTCATCAGTGTTTATTTGTACCCCACACTCTCCCAACCCAAGTCAGCTTGAAGCGGTTCACAACATCAATATGAATAAATACAATAAATACAATCTGGGTCTGAATCCCATGCAGGGGAACCCACAGAATAATAAATCCATAATACATCCAATATAAATACAATTTACACAAAAATCCCATAACTACCTATAATTCTATCTAACATTAATCCCAGTACTTTTGCCACTGGCACCTCTCATCATCTCGCTGCTGCCTGCTCCCACCAGGCACTTGACTCCACACCTCCCTCCCCTGCTGTCACCAGGGGAGGTCCTCTCCTCCTCCACCCCTCTCTCACAGGGGGGAAGGCTTTCCCACTACCTTTACCAGGATAAAATTAACATTATCTAGGCATGCTAAAGATTCTTCCACCCCAACCTCCTGGCCCAGCCAAAGGCCCCTTTGACCATGCCCTTTGACCCGTGCCCCCAGCACATACCTTTGGTATGGCCTCTGTCTACCCCTGGTTTTGTGGGAAACCCCTTGAAAAGTCCCCTTCCCAGGCCCCGTCCTCACAAGGATGGGAGGAGGGAGCACTGTCCTGCGGCTGCTCATCTGCTGCATCTGAGCACCAGCCCCCAAGTTCCAAGGCAAGTCTCTGTCCTGTTCCGGGGGTGGGGGTTGGGAGATGTCACCTGCTACATAGGCTCCTGCACCAGCCCTAGCTGCCCCCAGCTTTCTTGCAATGCCGCCACCTCCAGACTCCATCGGGCTACCCCTGGTGTTATGGGCAACGCTGTGCAAATTCCCCTCTCCAAGTCCCGCCATCACAAGGGTGGGGGGAGGGAGCACTGTCCTGTGACTGCTCATCTGCCGCATCTGAGCACCAGCCCCCAAGTTCCAAGGAAAGTCTCTGTCCTGTTCCCAGGGGGGTGGGATGTCTGCCCCCAGCTTGCTTGCAATGCCGCCATCTCCCATTAATTTCACAGTTACCAGCTAGTTCCATTTCCTCATAATTCCTTTTCTATTTAGCCTCCAGACTCTGCTTTCAAATTTAACTCCGTTTTCCATTACATACTGGGTTCAAATCTGCCAGATACAGCTTTGCTAGAGGTCCAGATGTAAACTGGAAATAACAGGACATAGAAAATTGTGAGTCTGTTCCACAGTAAATCAGGTATACAGTGGTAATGGTAAAACAGTATTATTAACTGGTATTTTGGTTAATAATTTAACCACTGTAGTATGTGGGTACCAATTGGTTAACCAATTAGCTCTCAAGAGTTCTGATTATTGCTTGCAGTTACAGTCCTTTTCAGCTCTAATCCTTATAGGGGAAGAGCCACAGCCACTTTAACTCCACCTCCTCACCCACTATTTAATATGATTCCATGACCAGCAGCAGACTGTTTATCATGGCCTCACAGAACACCAGTGGTCTGCAGGTCACCCCTTTTTGGAGCCACTCTCCTAGTCAAATAACCAGGGGCATAGCTAGGCTGGAATGGGCCCAGGTGCAAAATATGGACTTAGCCCCCCCCCCCCAATCAGCATCCTCTCCTCTGTCCCAACCCCGCCCATACTTCTTCCCTCCAGTGCCTCTCCCTCCCTCTACTTGCTGTGCAGGAGACCTGGAGACTGTGGCTGCGCTGCCTGCCTTGTTTTGTCGCCGGCGCTTACTTCAGCCTGTACTGCCCACTAAGTGGGGCCCACATGTGCTGTGTGCTGCAGGCATGGTTCTGCTCAGCTCAGTCTCTGCCCAGCCACACCGCAACAGGACAGGATTTGTGCCCACCACCAGGTTGGACACCAATTGTGCCTCCTGTCGCTGTGACAGCTACGCCCTTGCAAATAACTCATATCATGACAGCAGAATAGTTACCATGGCATGGCTAAGTCTCAAAAAAGGAAGGAGGCTTGCCTTCTCTTTGCTCTCCACAGTCAGAAGGGGGGAGGAAGGGGAATAAGTGAGTGAACCTGTGTGCAAGAGCTTGTACTTGGTTTTGGGTGTGTTTGTGTATGTATGAGAAAGTGTGTGCTTGTGTCTGAGTGTGTGCATGAGACAGACAAAATGAGTGAGTGTATATACCTCAATCTGTTTGGGTCCGTGTGCGTATGTGTGAGAGAATGGGAAGTACTGCATGTTGAGTTGTGGTGGTGGTGGAGGAGGGGGATTGCATTGTATGTCCAGACCACCCCGCAGCCCTCCATGTTCTTTCTCTAACCTGCCCAGTCTGTCCCCTTTCACTCTTAACCCCAGACTCCTTCGACTTGCCTCTTCACACACACACACACACAGAATTCTCACCCACCCAGAATTCTATAACCAGTCACAAGTTTTCATATTTAATTTCATGCAAAATTATGCTATCAACTGTTTGGCTGAAAAACTATGTCCTTTTAATCCAGCCCACCTGGAAAAGTAATTGTGCAAAACTGGTCTATGGAATCACAGTGAGTTCTGTGCAGGGATGTAACACAGTTTGCAGCAGTCCCAGCTGGGGTCTGTCACTTTCAAAGGCCAGCCGGTGCATTCGAGCAGACTGTCAGGAACCGTTTGGGCATTGATGGTGCCTGAATTCTTTGGGGTGCCCAACTCTTCAGGAGCCCAATTGCAGCTCTACTGGAGACCACAGTCTGAAAGCCATTGGTCTAAAATATCAGTTCAACATTTCCTGGGTTTCAGTTGCAAAGGGCCATGACCACGCAGCCAATGTATCAGCTACTACAAAAAAAGAAGCTATTAAATATTGGAGCAATATTAACTACAGGGTCTTTACATAAAGAAGCAACCATTCTATGGCCCTTTTTACACAAGACGGGCCCACTCATGCCCATGCAGATCTGCTGCGTGGGCATGAGTGGATGCCACCCGTGTGAATGCCTCGGTGTGTGTGGGTGTGTGTACATGTGTGGTCCCATGAAACACACATGTACACCCACCTCCACCCATTGTCCACTCATGGAGCAATTAATTTGTCCAAACAGCGATTGCTTCGTGAGTGGGGATATGTGGGGGATCGGTGTGCGCCCATGTAAACTGCCCCCCTGCACCACCCATGCAGCTGCGCACACACCAACCCCCCCCCACACACACACACACACCTGTGGCCCGAATAAAAAGGGNCAGACTAAAGAAGGCCCTTTTTAAACAGGCCGCAGCTGCAGGGGGATGGGTGTGTGTGCTGCAATGTGGGCGGTATGGGGGGACGGTATATGCGGGCACACACACATCTCCCCGCATATCCACTCATAGAGCAATTGCCGTTTTGACCAATTGCAACGTGAGAAGGTGATGGGTGAAGGTGGGTGTGCATGCGTGTTTCATGGGAGCACACATGTACGCACACCCACCCACTGAGGCATTCACACGGGTTGCACCTACTCATGTCCATGCAGCAGATCTGCTTGAGCATGAGTGGGCCTATCTTGTGTAAAAAGGACCTATGTTGTTCTATTGTGTACCCCATTTTGGTCACTATAGTATGGTAACAATACTGATTCTAAAATGATTTAGAATTCTAAGCTCCCAACATTCCTGCACACAATGATACCAGATACAGTACTACAGGTATCTAACTTTAGGAAATAAACACCAGGAAAATAGTTGCTTCTTTTTATAAAGACCCTGTATTAATGTGGGTTAGACTAGGCAACCCTTGAAATCCTTTCCAACCTTAACATTCTATGATTCAATACAAATTCTAGGATTCTCCTTATACAGACTTCTGCTAATTTTCACCAGCTAGGGATCTGGCTCATTAAATTTTTATATTTTCCTGAGAAAACTCTCAGGAAGTCTCCTTGGGGATGATGAATTAGCAGCGAATTACAGCCAGACACATCCAGAATTCTGAAATGCAGCTGCTTCTAAAAACACCGGTACCCTCGAGTAGAGAGACCTATGTCATGAGAGGTCAACTGCGAAGTGGTTTCACTGGGAGAGAGCGGAGCCTGTGGTGCACATGGTCCTTGGAGCTCTACAGTGACAAGTGTGTAGTACAAAGTCAGATATGCCTTTTGGCATTTGTCTGCCAATTAGGAGAAGCTGCAATGTGGACAGATGCAGTGGGTGCCTGCAAATTTGAACCAGAAGCTTTGATACCAACCTGGTTGCTTATCAGGGTGGTTAAATCTTTAATCTTTCCCCAAAAGGAGAAAACCCTCCATTATTCCAGAGAGGTTTTGTTCTTCTGTGACAGTAGCAACCCTGGAGAGATTTTGGAGTCTGTAGCATCATTCTGCAACAGCAGCAAAACAGCTTTTTAAGTCTGAAGTCATAGATAACCCTGCTATTGTTCATGTCATTCAAATCCGGATTGTTTGCCTGATCAGAGAAGCAGTGACCCCTGGCAGAAATGTGTCTCAGGACCCCACAATACTCAACAGCATTGTCAACTACCTTGGTGCATTCTTTAGCACATTGTGCTGTAAGTGCAAATCAGGGTAGTGCAGCTCTAGGGCAATCCCTTGGAGGAGATACCTAGACAAGCAAATGGAAAGAAAAGTCCTATCCTTTCAGTACTTTTACTTACTTCTGCCCGTTTGCCTTTCACTGCTACAGATCCAGGGTCTTCTCAAGCGATAATTCTCCTGGGTCATAGGATCAAGTGAAGCAATTTAGACTAAATTGTGTTCGCTTCATACTTTTGCATTAAACTCTGAACTCATGGAGTTTCGCAGCACTGAAACCATTGAAGATGTGCACTCAGGAGATTTACATTTATTTATACCCAGTACTGTACTCTGAATCTGACCTGCCAAGGGTAGGAAGAAAGGACGAGGGTGGAGGGAGGCAAGACTCACTTTCTTTGGTGCCTATAAAGCAAAGCATTCTAGTCAAATGCTGGAAATGACAGCAATAGCAGATGGTGTTCTCTGCTGGGTCAGGAAGGATGAGATTCCAGTCCCCCACAGGGGACTCTTGAAAGAAAACGTGGTGAAGAGCAGGGTTTCTGCTGGGGAGCTACATATCAGGGAATTAAAGCCATACAGAAGAAGTACAACATGGATTGCATGGTCTTACAAGCTGTGCTGAAATAGATACCCCAAAACGGATAACCAGTCAACTGCCATTTTGCACTACCCGGACTGAAAATGGCTGTTCAGGTAATCACCTATACGTCCTTGTGCACTGCTTCAGTTTTTCAGTTTGGTTGTTTTCGAATTCTGGTCATTTTTGTATTTTGCTTATGTCATTTTCTGGAAAATATCCACACTATTGCAAATATTACTTGACTCCTTTCAAGAGTGATTCGCCATGAGCACATTAGACCTGTTCTTCGGAATCTGAAATGCCTTCCAATAGCCTTTTAGGCACAATTCAAGTTGCTGGTTTTGACCTTTAAAGCCCTAAATAACCGGAACCCCAGATATCAGAAAGACCATTTGCTCCTCTATGTAAGGCTGGTTTGAAACAGCTATTCCATTTTCATAGAAACTTCCACAAAAATGGAAAAACTGTTTATTGTTTCAAATTGGACCATGTCAAGAGATGCTTGCAAGCAGCAATTTAGTTACTCTTTTCACCCATAATGGCACGACCACTACTGTACCCACATGCAACATTTGTACTAGAAAGCCAGTGTGGTGTAATGGCTAACTGCGCACCCCGGTTCTAGTCTTGCCTTAGCCAGAAACTCACTGGGTGAACTTGGCCCAGTCACAATATTCTCTCAGCCTAACCTACCTCACAGGGTTGTTTTGAGGATTCAGAGTTGTGTTAAAAGGTTTTATGACCTATCTGCGGCACCGCCTCACCCCCCGGATCCTGGATCATCCCCTGCAGTCATTGGGGGGTGCTCTTCTTGAGGTCCCCCGAGTCTGCCGGGGGGGCATGATGGGGAGGGCCTTCTCAGTGGCCGCTCCACGGCTGTGGAACTCCCTGCCAGTGTAAGCCCGTTTGGCCCCGGATCTCCCCTCTTTTTGATGCCATTGAAAGACATTGCTTTTCCACCTGGCTTTTTTGGGGGGTGAGGATCGGAGGGTGGGGGGAATGGATTAGGATGGTGGGTGGGTGGGTGGCGATATTGTTATGCCTCCTGTTGGTATTATTTTAAAACTGTTTAAAAATTGTTCTATTGTTATAATTTTAGATGTTGTCTAATGCCCAGAACTGCCTGTGGCAGGATGGGTGGGTTATAAATGTTTTAAATAAATAAATTATTATTATTATTATTATTATTATTATTATCAAACATTTATATAGCACCAGCAGTGTACCTGGCACTTTACAAAGTAATAAAATAGACACGTTCCCGGCCCCTAGGGCTTACAATCTGAGAGACAGGAGCTGGGGGAGAGACATAGGAAGGGGAACAGAGGGAGAGACAAAGGGTCTAACATTCATGAAGATGCGAGGTCTCAAGTGCATGTACTTGGCTTGGTTACGATGAGAATGACAGCAGGCAGGTCCATGTGGCAAGATAAGGGTAAACAGACCGTAGGTATAGGAATAGTGGCTCAGCAGGATAAAGAGTCAGACAGAGCAGAGCGAAAGAGGTGAGTTTTAAGGAGAGATTTGAAGGTATGAAGGGAGGGGGCAAGGCGGATGTGGACAGGGAGGGAGTTCCAGGCATGGGGGGCAGCAAGTGAGAAGGGACGAAGGCGCTTAGGGGAGCAGGGAAGGCGTGGAAGGGTGAGAGAAGGGACAGAGGAGGAGCGAAGTGCACGGGCTGGAGTATGGAGGGCGATAAGTGCAGAGAGGTAGGGGGGAGCAAGGTTGTGAAGAGCTTTATAGGTGAAGACTAGGAGCTTGTGCAGGATTCGTTCAGGAAGGGGAAGCCAGTGAAGCGAAGAGAGGAGGGGCTGCACATGGTCGAAGCGACTGGCGAGGTAGATGACCCTGGCAGCAGAGTTTTGGACAGAGATGAGGGGAGAAAGGTGAGACCGGGGAAGGCCAGTGAGAAGGAGGTTACAGTAATCGAGGCGAGAGATGACCAGAGCATGAACAAGAGTTTTGGCAGACGAGACAGAGAGAAAAGGGCGAATCTTAGCAATGTTATGGAGGGAGAAGCGACAGGATTTAGCAACAGAGTCAATGTAGGGTTTAAAAGAAAGGGCTGAGTCAAAGATGAAGCCTAGGCTACGGGCTTGGGGGACAGGCAGGATGGTGACTCCATCAATAGTTATTGACAGTGAGGAAGGAGAGGAAGGATGAGGGGGGAAGATAAGGAGTTCAGTTTTAGCCATGTTGAGTTTGAGTTGACGTTGAGACATCCAGGTAGAGATGTCAGAGAGACAGTTGATGAGACGAGCTTGAACAGAGGGAGAGAGAGAGGGAGTAGAGAGATAGAGTTGAGTGTCATCAGCATAGAGGTGGTATTGGAAGCCATGGGAGGCAATGAGTTTGCCTAAGGATGAGGTATAGATCGAGAAGAGGAGAGGGCCAAGAACAGAGCCTTGAGGAACACCAACTGAGAGGGGGAAGGAGGAGGAGGCGGAGTTGGAGAGAGACACATTAAAGGAGCGGTCAGAGAGGTAGGAGGAGAACCAGTTATGGACAGAGCCACAAAAGCCAAGGGAGTGAAGGGAATCCAGCAAGAGTGAGTGGTCAACAGTATCGAAGGCAGCAGAGAGATCAAGGAGGACAAGAATGGAATAGAGACGTTTAGATTTAGCCACCAGAAGATCGTTGGTGATCTTAGCGAGAGCAGTTTCAGTAGAATGAAGGGGGCGGAAGCCAGATTGGAGGGGGTCAAGGGAGGAGTTGGAGGATAGGAAGTCAAGGCAGCGGGAGTAGACAACACGTTCAAGCAGCTTGGAAGCAAAAGGAAGGAGTGAGACAGGACGATAGCCAGAAGGGTCAGAGGGGTCAAGAGTGGACTTTTTGAGAATAGGAGAGACTGTGGCATGTTTTAAGGCAGAAGGGAAAGAGCCAGTAGAGAGGGAGAGGTTGATGATGTGCAGGAAGGAGGGGGCGACAGTGGGAGTAATGGAGGTGAGGACCTGTAATAAATAAATAAATAAATATGTAAAGTACTCCAATTGCCATGTCAGAGGAGCGCTATATAAAAATAAAGATTATTATTATTTTAGAGGTCATGGTGATCTACCTGTGTAAGGCCCTTTTTACACGGGCGGCACTCACACATGAACACCCAGAAATCTAGGTGTTCATGTGTGGGTGATGCCGCTGTAAATCCCATGGTATGTGGTGTGTGTGTGTGTGTGTGCGTGCACACTCTCATGCACATGTATGCACACCCACCTCCACCCATCTCCCATGCATGGCGCAACCGGCGAAAATGGCGGTTGCTCCGTGTGCATTGATGGGTGGAGGTGGATGTAGATGGGTGTTTGTGCCCATCTACACCTTCCTCCCACCCACTGCACATGGACCACGGTGCACACTGACCCCCTTCCCTCCGCACTGCAGCCTATGTAAAAAAGGCCTTAGACACGTCATGGAACTTCCTCTTGTTACTCCTTTGCCAATGTGGGCCTGGATGAAGCTTCTTTTCTAGAGTACATACAAAATCAGGTATACCCATTGGAATTATGGTACCCAACTTGACTGCCTAACTTTGGGTACTAATCGGTACCCAATTGGTGCCTGGTGGGTTACCCTAAATACCATTTCCATTATTGAATTTCCAGTTTCCGTCATGTATCATAGGAAAATAATCAGGAACATTCAGAAACACATGAAAAAAGGGAAACATAAGTCAGAATCCATTAATAAAATGTAAAATTGATTTAAAAAAATAAAACAGTAAGTTGGAATTGATCGGTAAATTGCAAATCAGTTGGTAAAACGGCAAATTGGTAACTCAGAAAAGGCAATACCCAGTATTTCAGGTAATCAGGTACCTGTAACGGTGTTCAAAATTGGGGGTATTACCCATGGTTAGTCAATTGGCTACCTGTTTCAACTTCATAATATTTTCTAGAAAGGTGTTGAGCCTTGATAAGAAGACAAAAAATGATGGCGAATCTGTCAGTGATGTTAGCATTGTGTCTCAACAGCTGTGAGAGGGTGGTTTTGTGTTTGAACTGGATTACTAGGGATGGGCGAACCGAACTAGGTCTGTTCGGATGTCCGAACCAAACGTCCGAACCGAACTCTCGAAAGACCGAACAGTTCGGTCGTATTCAGGCGAGTTCAGATGAGTTTGGAGGCAGGAAAAACGTCTTTCCAGGGCCAAAAATTATGTTTCATTTTCGTTTTCGTTTTTGTTTTTGGTTCGGGTTCGGTTTAGCTATTTTTGAATGTTCGGCCAAGTTCGGCCAAACCAAACTCGGCTGAACCGAACCATTGAACCTGAACTCAGGTTTCAAACCGAACGACCGAACATCCGAACCATGTTCTGTTAGCCCATCCCAACGGATTATAGTAACCGATGATATGTTGTTTCCTTCCTATGCGCTCTTCTGTCTGGTGCACTAAAATACTAGATTGATCTCAGGAATAAGCTACTCGAGCATTTTATTTCCCCCCTGCCAGGACAAAAAGTTTGGTTCAGATTGTGACAACAACAGCTAATGAGTCTCCTAGTAAAATAAAATAATGCCAACTGAACCATATATTCACTGAAAAAATAGACAGAGAACAAAAACAAGTATATTCTTAGGTATCTGGGTACTATTTAGACCAATGCTTCCCAATCTCTTCCATTCCAGAAACCAGTCGTTCCTGTAGGAAAGATGCTGGGGACTGGTAAACCACCATGTAAGGTACTAACATTTGATTTTAACCACAGAGTTCAGGGGAAAGTTGGAAGCTGCTCCCAGGATCAATATCTATGTCTGCTCATGAAAGGAATACATCAGAAGCAAAACAGAGATGGAAACAGATAGTTTCACCTTCATTTTGCCAAACCAAACGCGAATACACTGAATTCATTATTCACAGAGTAGATTACTTTCAGCCCTAGTTTTCATGATTCTAAAAGGGAATTCTTCCCTGTATTTGCTAGACACAAACAGTAGAGCTGAAACAAGTACCAGTAAAAAAAGGGATACCCTTCAGACTTGCAGTACTCAACCCAGCCTGGTAACATTGGGTACTAATCAGTAGCCGGTTAGTGCTTGGCTGACTACTTCAGGAATGTCAGTAAATGTACTGATTTACTGTTTTTCATTCCAACTTCCAGTGTCAATTTTCCGAACTCCTGACCCAATTTCTGTACTTCTTTCCTGTCTCAGGAACAACTAATGCCCATTATTTGGGGGTAATCGTGTATCCAGCTCTGTACTTGGGTGCCAGATGGGCACCCAATGGACTACCCCAAAATGTGTGTATTACCCAGGGAAACAAAAGTGCTACCTGTTTTAGCTCTAACAGACAGACCTGGTAGTTCTCTCCCACTCCCAGCCTGACCAACCATTACCTCTACTCAGTTTATACAGGGGCAGTGAAGGAACTATACTGGTGCTCATTGAGATGACTGGATTGTTCCCATCTTCAGAGAGCAGCACTTCCCATCACTGGTGCAGCACTTGTTGGCACTGGGAATTTTAGAGATGGTAGCCGTTCAGCAAAGATCCACTGTCGACAATCATGGAGGGGAAAGATTGGGGGAAACACTTTGTGCAGTGTTTGAGGACTTCAGTCCCTATGGCTATCAGTCCAGCACCTTCTCTGGTGTTAAATTAGCATTAAAAACATATATGAAAAACAAAAAATGGAAAAGAATTAGCACACAGAGCATATTTATATAACACACAATAAATGTCTCCTTAAATCTAAATTAAATCTATATTAAATTTATTTTCTATTGTGAGCCAGAACTGGACTTGCCTGAATCCACATTCATGCAAATTTCATGCTTCTCCTTTGAACCAGGCTTATCTGAAATGTCCATTTTCTGGTTCCTTTCACATTTGCATGCAGCTGATTCTAAGAACTCAGAACAAAGAGAAGTCCCACTGTTTGGGAAACGAGTGCCAGTTGTAGTTCAAGTCATTAGTTCCCTCTATTGGCAACTTCAGGAATGGCAGTAACGGTGACCTCTAAATGGAACAGAGGAGGTCTGAGTAAGAATAACCACAGAATGTAGGTCTGATACTCTCTGTTGTAAAGATCATTTTCCAGCTTGTTTTCAGAGATATTGCGATCATACTAGTGCTATAATGCATGCTCATGGAAAATAAGACATTGTTGGTTCATGGGGAACCAACAATATAGCTTAGTAGCGCTACAGGAATGATAAGCTGCACTATGGGGAATCCTTCCATCTTGGGTATGGAAGACCTTTGCCAGAGGGATTTGAGGAGGTTCAGAGAACAAAAAGTATCACATTTTCCTTTTATCAAACTGGGTAATGGCTGCTGAAAACTTATTCAAAACCTTCAGCAGTGAAAGCCGCCAACGTTTATACGACAAACAAAATATCAAAAAACTAGAATGGGGCATAACGTCATCAAAGACACCAAGCTTCATGGACAAAATGAAGTATTTTTGATTGAAATGACCTTTCTTTTATTATTAATGCAGCAACAAAACAAAATCTCCACGAGATTGCTTAGCTCATCATCAGCATGGAACAAATTTCACTGTACCAAAAGGGAAAGTGGCCCTTGCAAGGCAGTGTGATTGGAGCTCAGGGTTGAGAGTTGCTATCTGTTGGTGTTGAGGCATACTCTGAGGAAGTAGTGGTTCCCTAAGGAGGGTGCGGTACAGGAGGTGAACTCTAGGCTGTGGTGGTTAGGTGAGAGAGGGGCAGAATTGGAGACCCAGGGGCAGTGATTTCGGGAGGATGGTGGATTGGTGGAGGGGAGAGGTTGACATCTACAACCAAAATTGAAATGTGGACCCCCCCAGTGTTGTTGATTCCATACCACGGTGGGCTCGATTCCATGCCCTGTGGATCACATGTGCACATGCTTGCAAACTGTGCGGAGCCGCATTGTGGGCACGTTGTGCCCTGTGGAAGCTCTGCCCATGTTTGCGCACACACGCATGCTCACATAATCAGTGGGGCATGGGATTGCAGCCACTGTATGTCATCAGCCAATTCCTTGCCTGTGATCTCAGTTAATCACAGGCAGAGCCTACCTGGGCCAATGATAGGAGCTGCTAGAGTTGTAGGATGCTTTCAAATGAGACGAAAAACCCACATTAGCCCTCCCCAGGTGTGTGTTCGCCTGCCCGTCTATTAGGCGTTCACCAGATGTTAGCCCACACCTTCCACACAGCCCCCACTCACTCGCACGCACTCACAGCATTGACCAAAGACATTGTGGGTCCACTGTGTGGGCCAGTGTGAACTCGTGTGTGCTGATGCGCGCCCATGCATTCGCCTCCCATTTATTAGGTTCGCCGACAGCCTCACCTGCACCCTGGTCTACCAGCACCAGAGAGTCATGGCTAGTGCAGCCAGAAATTAAGCAGCTGCAGCGCTCTCCTGTCCTAGCTCCGGCAGCATTTTCCTTGTTGCCGATCCGCTGCCACTTGTCAGTTTCATCCCAGACTCAGCTGGGTGGTGCCAGCAACCTGGGCTGGAGAGAGCAGCTAGGAGCCAGCTGGGAGTGATGCCACCAGAGCTGGAATGAACCAGGATGGCAGGGAATGAGGAAAATGACAGGCAATGATGGGGCAGCTGCACTGCTCCCAACCAGCGCCTAGCTGCTCCTCCTCCCAGTCTCTTCTCGCAGTTGGGTTGTTAATTTCATCCTGGGCTTGGCTTCCTTTCCCAGCCACCCTGATCCTTCAGCAGTGATGTGCAAGAGGAGAGGAGTGCAAGAGGAGAGAGCAGGGGTGGGGGAGGGACTTTCTCCTCTTGCAGCTGGCTGAGCACTGGAACGCTGCTTCAGATGGAAAGGGGGGTCCTGATGCAGCTGTATCCCCTGCCGCTAAGTTATGAGATTTCTGCCAGAGGTGCTCGGCAACACAAGAGCAAGAGTGGAGGTGGCAGATGGTGGGTGTGAGCCATGGTCAGGAGTTGATGGGGCAGGCAGGGCAGGAGAAATGGAGAGCAAGGGAGTCTAAGGTGGAGGATAGAGCTGTGTGTTACAGGTAGAGACAGCAGAGTCAGGAAAGGTGGCAGAGGAGACCGATGAGAGAAAGAGGACGAGAGAAGAAGCAAAGTACAGGTTAATGGACTGAAGGTCATGGAAGGTGAGAGAGGCTGGGTGAGAGGAAGAAGAAGAGGAGTGGGAGACCTGGAATGAGGTAAAATGATGGTCAGCGATGGGGAGGGCATCAAAGGAGAGGTCAGAGTTGGAGCTGTTTTTTTGGAGAATATAAGGTCAAGGGAGGCAACAGATTGCATTCTTGAGAAAGTGATGCATGTACAGGGCTGGTTTTACTCATAGGCAAACTAAGCATGTGCCTAAGATAAACAAAACATGGGAAGACCAAAAATGGTGTTCACACCCAGCCCCCTTTGACATCCCAAAGATCTGTCCTCTCTTAGGGCAAAGCATGGTTGCAATGGGCCTAGGTGGAGAGGATGGAATGAGACACTCCCCACCGCCTCCTAGCGGCAGGAGATGAAGCTACATCAGACAGCGTGCCTCCCCCCCAGGTTAGTGGATCCTGTACAATTGAACCACCTGACCCCACTATAGCTATGCCCTTCGTCACCTCAGCACAACCAACAGTGAGTGGGAGGGATTACAACTCCAGCAACTTCTGTCATTGGACCAGCGAGGCTCTGTAATTGACCGAGCCTACAGGGAAGGAATTGGCAGAGCACATATAGTATGATATGGAATGCACAACGGCATGAGGCTTTATTTCAAGCTTGCATATTATAGATGTCAACCTCTTCCCTTCACTTCCCAAGGATCTGCCAATCCACCATCCCCCTTAAATCACTGCCCCAGGATCTCCAATTCAGCCCCTCTCTCCACCACAGCCTGATCTCTCCTAGAGTTCGCCTCCTGCGCTTCACCCTCCCCAGGAAACCACTACTCCCTCAGCGTATTCCTCAACCTGTCAGAGATCGACCATTCCTCAAAGCCAAGTATATGTTTACCTAGGACACAAAAGGTGAAAACAGACATGACGCTAACCACCCTTTAACCACCCTTGGTGGTCATTTATGCATGTTGCAGGGCTGTATTGGTGCCCTATGCAGCCCCGAAACATGCATAAATGACCACCAAGGGTGGTTAAAGGGCGGTTAGCATCATGTCTGTTTTCACCCAAAGATGGATTCATCTGTCCCTGCGGGTAAATGTTTAAAAAGGATCCATTCCACAATCCTAGCCAATAATCAGGAATACCCACAAATAGTAACATCCAGAGAAGTCTATCCCAGGTTTTACTCTGGATGGGCTGGAGGGAGCAGCCAGGAGATTATTAGCAGCCACGTAGGCAGTACTATGGGGAGCGAGAATAAAACTGACTGTTCATTTCAACCTAAGAGGGCTACATCATTCTGCATCATTGATTTCTGAAGTTCCCCGTTACACCAGGTACATAGCTCGCATTCGTTATGATAGATGGCTACTTTTGAATGGAGGAACTTCTCCCTTAGAGCTTAAATGGGTAACTAATTTACTACCCTCATCAGGTAATACCCCATATTCCTGCCCTGTGTCAGATTGAAAATCAGCTACCAAGTCAGGCAACCGGTTACCTGAAATACCGGATATATTACTGTTACCAGCTTTCTATTTTACCAGCCAATTTTAGTAATGGACATTTTAAGAAACCTGGTAAATCATGGACCCTGTCAGGCAATAATTGGATACCGATTAGTACCCGATATTACTGGGTCAAGTCAGGTGCCATCATTTCGGCAGGTATATATACTCATTTTTTGCAGGTAGTCATTGCAGTCTCTTGTGTGGAGGCACCACACACAGGTTTGGGTCATTGGGCTTTTATTGGTTAGGGACTGGAACAGGGACAGTGAATCCAGATCTGTCCCTGACCAGGAGAACCAGCAACAAAGACCCTTCTAGCTAGGTAAGATGGTTCTAAAGCAATGTAGACACCAAGAGTCTCTTATACAGCATAGGATAGCTTCAGATAAGGGGAAGGATGAACAAAGGAGAAGGAGGAGGTGAATCAAGATGTTAATTGAATACCTCCTAGAGCAGTGTGATTAGGGTCTCCATCTGCAAGATCAGTAAACAAAGGGCACTCGAGCCAGGGAGGAGCCCATGGCCACTATATTTGATTAGAGAGGGACCAATCCAGGCTTATGCAAGGACATCGACCATTTGTCCTTCAAGGCCTTTGCTGATTTTATCGATATATGGAGCTGTAGACTGTCCTGGACATGCCTGAGCATGTCTGAACGTGCCAACAGCCGTATTCTCCTTATAAAATAATACCTTGTGTCAATTAGGAAAGTTTTTCTTTGCACTGCACTTACCAGCGGAAAACAACTCTCCATCCCCATCTCTTTATGACACTGCCTTGCAAGGGCCACTTTCAGTTTGTGCACAGAGAAACTGTGTTCCATGTTGATGATGAGATAAGCACTCGCATGGAGATTTTGTTGTTGTTGTTGCTCTCTTTGTTCTTGTTGCTGTATTAATAATAAAAGAAAGGTCATTTCAACCACAAATATTTCATTTTGTCTAAGAAGCTTGGTGTTTTTGACATCGTTATGCCTCTTTCTAGTCTTTTGATATTCTGTTTCTGGTATAAACATTGGCAGTCTCCTCTGCTTAAAGTTTTCCATCTCCCTAGAATGTTTAGGCCTAGAAACAGGATGGTGGCTGCTGCTTTGAGGGACCAATATCCAATGTTAATCTCCATAACTGAACTAGCAGTGATTACACAAGTAGCTCTGGTGGTAGGGCTTTGGAAATTAAATAGGAAGGCTTGGGTTTAAGGCTGCTTTAGGCAAGGGAATCCACCACACAGAAGCAAAGACCAACATTATTGTCTTAGGGCGCTTTTAAACGCGCACTCGCAAGGTAGTGAAACTATGGTCTCACTACCTTGAAAGACGGTAGATCGCTGATGTGGATGTGAGGGGGAAGAATTCCAGGGCTGGTGTGATGTGGGAAAGACGCGGCTGCAAACTGCGTGGAGCATTTAAACAAACAGGAAGAAAGGCGGCTGTTTAGAGGATCAGCTGCAAATTTTGTCTCATTTAAAAGCACCCTTACACAGAAAACGTACATATGCAAGAAATCACACCTTCAGTTTACCCCAAAATCCAGATTTGAACCCTTGTCTAGAGCTGAAATTAGTACCAATAAAAACTGATATGTGTTTGCAGTACTCACTTTAACTAGGGGTGGTAAAGTCTTGCAAGAATCGTAACCGTGGCGAAATCTCACAAGATCTCGCTATGTTTTTTGAAAATCTCACAAGATTCTCGACCCCCCCCCAACACTCTGTGCATACACAAAATGGCCACCACAGCCATTCTGCGCATGTGCAGAGCTTTTTTGAGGTTTTCAAGAATCTTGCAAGATTCTCAAAACTCCCCTAATGCTTTGCGCATACACAAAATGGCCACAGAAAATCTTGCAAGAACAGGTTGAGAACTGGACTATTCTCAACTTGTACTTGCTCTCGAAAATCTTGTCGAGAACCTGGTTCTCAACGAGATTTTTGAGAATGGGTTTCAGCCTCAGTTTTAACCTGAAAATGTCAGGTACTTTTTGGTACCTAAAGCGATATTTGATTGGGTGCCCTAACAATTGGAATACTGGTTTTGTCCTGATTTTTTAGGTTTCAGTCCTGGAATTTTGATTTTCAGTCCTGGCTTTGGGGATATTCCCTCCCCCCCCCCCCCCAAGTTTTCAGGTAATTTTGGATACTCAAATATCCAAAACCCAAAATATCAGTTTTCCAGGCACCTGAATGGGTTTCGAGTATCGATTTGGATACCTGAAAAGGTACTCAGAATCTTGGATCTTACCTGCAGGTACCAAATCAGATACTTGTTTCAGCTCTACCCTTGGCCTCTCTGTCATCTATTCCCATTTCTATCACCAGAGCTATAGGAGGAAAAAGCTAGCTGCAATGTTTAATTCAGCCACCAGGAGAAGACTTTGCATAGTGTATAACAAGCGAGATACTAGAGGTGAAATGAACCACTGAACAACTGTTTGTGGGTTTCTTTTTTTAAAAATGATTTCCATCAAGTTGTAGTCAACCACAACATTTGTCACATTTTTCACAATTTTGGTCAATTTGTTTCATTTTGTTCAGTTCGTTTATTCAGTCTGTTTCTTGTTTTCCATCATCAGGTATGAAGAAAATTAGTGGTGTAAAAGTTGTAAATGGTCGAAATAACCGAACAAAACAAACAGAACGAAACAAACATGAACCAACAACATGCAGATACAAAAAAAGGTAGTCAATCGAAGATCGGACGGGTAGTACTGTTTGCTACTTGGTTTGTTCATTTCAGGTTGGATCATTTGGATACAACGGGATTGCTCGTTTTGGTAGGTACTTGTTTCAACTCTACTAGATTGCTGTTTCTATGGCTGTCACAAAAGCAGTGTGACTGGTTAGCTAAGCTTGGCGTTGGTTGTTCCCGTGGTCCTGGGTTCTAGTTGAATAGGCAATTAACAGGTACCATTCTATGTCTGAACTGTCCAAGACAGTTTGAGTACCACAAACTTGATGGTATATGCATTTTTGTGGGTACCCCTTTCAACTCCAGTCTGATTATAATTTGAATCTAGCTTCTGTTATAATCATAATCATGTATAAATACGGCAATGTCGCTATATAAATCTACTGTGCAACTGCATCTTGAATATTGTGTGTAGTTCTGGTCACCCCATCTAAAATATATACATATAATAGAACTTGGAAAGATACAGAGAGGGGCAACAAAAATGATCCAGGGACTGGAACAACGTCTGTACGAGGAGAGGCTTGATCAGTGCTTAAATGGTAAAAAATTATTTTCTAGGGCCCAAGCCTGCCCCAGACAGCACGCTCCTGCCCCAGACCTTTTTAGAGCAGAGAAAACAGAACCCTATTCTCTAGCTAGAAATCCAGCCCCTGGACCACCCTGCCTCTCTACAGCTGAATATAAAACAAGAGTTCTTGTGAGTTCAGCACAGGAGGTGGGGGGTGGGTCCAGGAAGTCAGTAATAAAACCCAAAACATGCAGGTTTTTTCTTGCTTTCATTTCCAACCGTGAATTAGCCAATATTGGTCTTTTCTTGGTCTGTCACATTTCAGGGTGCACACCTCCTACTGTGGACATTTCCTGGGGCCCATCCCGCACCTTCAAATTTAATNCCCCCCCCCCCCCCCCGCCCACACACACAAATTAAGCTCTGCTTGATAGATTAAGATTCTTCAGTTTGGAGAAGAGATGACTGAGATAGGATATGATAAAAGTTAATAAAATCATGAGTGGTGTGGAACAAGTAAGAAGGGAGTTGTTATTTACCCTCTCAAATAGTACTAGAATGGGACATTCCATGAAACTAACCGGAGGCCAATTGAAAACAAATAAAAGAAAGTATTTGTTTGCATAATGCACAGTTAACTTGTGGAACTTGCTGCCAGAGGATATCGTTACGGCCAGTAGCATAGCTGGGTTTAAAAAGGACTGGATAAGTTCTTGGAGGACAGGTCTATTAATGGCTATTAGCCAACTAGTTTGGGGCTATAACCTCTGAGTGTCAGGAGCTGGGAGCAAATGTCAGGGAATGGCTCACTGCATTATTACCTGTTGGGTACTGTCAGAGACAGGATGCTGGACTCAATGAACCATTGATCTGACCCAGTATGGCACTTCTTACGTTCTCTTTGCTTTTTACAGTAGTCTGGTTTAAACATGGATTGGATGCCTGTAGTATTATGCACAGTGGTCTAATAAAAGAGCTTGAGAGCCCAATTCTTTGCCTGTCTCCTTGGTGGAGGGCACTGGAACGGATAAGAACATGTTAGGGATGGTGTGGAGGGGGCACGCTTGCTCTTAAGACCCCCTCCCCCGCCGCAACACACAAACAGAAAGAATTCAGAAAACAGATTGCCCTAGACAAAATACCTCCTATCATTTACACATATTCTTGCATAAATAAATTTGGCAGATTTCCCTGGCACTTCTAAACCCATGGGAGGAATATTTCCATCTGTAACTAAACAGCTGACAATGGGCAAGAGACTCAAACCTCTAATGTTTGCTTATTTGCTTTTTTCCCTTTCCTTTTTCTTTGGCAAAATCAGTGATTCGGATTCTGGAATTTGAACTAATTGTGGCAAAACCCCTCTGCCTTTCTTTGCAACAGTGCAGGGTGACCATGACTCTACAGCCTTGAGATTTCTTTGGCCCTTGCCAAAGCAATTATATTCAAGACCCTGTTTGACATGGGACTGGAGAGAGAAGGGGACCGTCAAGAAATGGTTTTATTCAAATGACTCTCTTCTAGCGGGACTTGGAGCTGAGTCTGTGTCCTGAAGATACAATTAAAAATACAAGCCTGAGCAAAGGAGCAGATGGACAGCAGTTGTGATCCTGCTATTTCAATATTTCTCTGCACCTGCCAAATGAGCTTTCTTTCCAGAACTGTAGCAGCATCCAAGTGCTCTTGAAAGTGAAAGGAGTTGGAAGCCTGGCTGGCTTCTCAGACACCACGCAGGGAGTTGGAGACATGATGTATTCTCTAAATGGGGAGAGAATGGAGCAGCGTTAGGAAACTATTCCCAGCGTGGATGCATTTTTTTCATCACGACATTTCGCGTTCACATCAACATGGTGATCAGAAGGGCCACCATGGTAGGTAGGATTGTCTTGTGGGTAAGAGATCTGCCAGCATGGGCCAAATTACAGGATCATGGCCACTGAGTGTAACAGCCACATTTAAGGCTTAATTCTCTTCTGACTTATACCAATGTAAATCCACAGCAAGGCTGTTAACTTCATTGGCTGCAATTCCAAACTCCTCCACATGGGATCTGCGTAGGATCCGCGTGGATTCCGTGCTGCACAATGTCTCCCCTATGGACTGGCACGTGGTTTGCGCACCCGTGCGTGCGCAGGGCTTGCACACGGTTTCTGTGGGCCAGGGGATCAGCCCCACCAAAGTTACCATGATGCAAGAGACAGAAGGGAGCAGAATCAGGCATTTAGATTCTGCCTGAAGGGCATTTATTTTCTTCAACAGGCTTTGGTCTTCAAATCCCCTGCTCATTATTTCTTCCATGGACCTCATGGCTGTCATCCTAAGTCAACTGTGATTATTTTGGAAGGAAACCTCCATCTTTGGCAACACGTAAGAAAAAGCATTTTGTTTAAAAATGAATAAAGCATACACACACACAACAGCCACAATTTCCCACCATTTAATAGTTATGCTGTATTGAATGTGTGACTTTCCAGAGTTTTCCTGGTCACTGTTATTTACAGAAATTAGAGCTGAACAGAGTAGTTAATTTTGGATTTGTAAATGTAATTTGCATATTTGGGGAGCCCTCCAAATATGCAAGTTATATTTGTCTACCAAAATGCACTTCATATATATGTTGTTTCAGTTACTTTATTCACTTCCGTTTTTTGTTTCCAAATTTCAGAATTTGAGCACTTTCCTATTTTGCATTCAATAATACTACCAAAATACCCCCAAACTAATAATCCAGTAAAGTGAAACCCCCTTAATAAAATCTCCAAACTGAATATTTATTTAAGTGAATGAATCAGGAACTAAGCAAATAGTGTTTCATATCTGCTTAATACAAACAAAACGAATATTAGTTTTTCAACTCTAGTAGAAATCCTTGAGCTTACAATAATGAGCAGAAGAAACAGATAGATCTTAATCCTAGAAATAATAATAAAAAACTAGAAATACAAAAATATTAATAAATCCCAGTCCTTCTTAATTGCTGATCAGTCTGAAACATGGTCCTCAGAGGGATAATAAGACAATTAACACTAATTAATGGTCTCAGGACAAAGGCCAGGGGATAAAAGGGGTCACAGAGATTGCTTCTGCCTCTCATAATCTGACATGTCAAGTTACATTGACAAGATGGTGCAAGGACATATTCCCACTCCAGTTGTGTGGCTCCTGTTCAAATATGTCCTTGGGTCTCCAAGGATATCAGTCAAACACCTCCTGTAGAAGGGAGCAGTCCTGTGGGCTGCTGCCCCTTTAAAACGGGGACTGATTGGGCCAGCCAGAGGGCTGTGCACATGTGTATGGACATGGTAGAGCCAGCCCATAGTAAGGGGACCAGCCTGAGATGGACACAGGCTGGGAGATAAAGGGACAGAGTGGGAAGGACACTGGCCCTTTAAGAGCAGACAACCAAGGAATCTGGCCACGCCCACTCTGGGTATATAAGCAGCTGGAAGCAAGCAGTGTCTGCCTGGAACCAAGCAGGCAACATCTCCTGGAAAGAATCCTAGAAGTCTGATTGCCACTCTGTGCTCTCCAGGATTCTGCAGGCTAGGAGAACCAGAGCCAAGAATGAGTGGACCCAGCTATTGGGGAAGGCTATGCCCAGGAGGACACCTCTTGCCTGGAAAAAGCTTACTGTGAGCCAGATAGGGATGTGTGAACAGAATTTGGGGGTTCGCTATTCAGCCCGAACTCGGAGTGTTTGGGCCGTTCGCAAACACCCCAAACCCGAACTGCCCCCTGCCCGAACCGGCCAAACAAATTTTGGTTTTCTAACCCATTTGGGCAGGGAGCATGGGACAGGGGAGACCCCAGTTTTCCCTCCCCACTCCAGGCTGTGTGGGTGGAAGGGGTGCTGGGGCTCCACTCCCCCCCAGCCTGGTAAAAAAAAATGTAACAAAACCCAAACGAACCCCACCCCAGGAATCAACCTACCTGGTGGTGCCGGGGCTCTGGCCCTGGGTCTGGCAGCAGCAGTGGCAGCGGGTCCAGCTCTGGTGGCGCTCCGGAGCACTTCAGGCCTCTTCTAGACTTTCTGGGAACTGAAGGAGCGCTTCTGGCCCCTCCCTTTCGGTGATGAGGGGCTGAAAGCCCTCCTTCATTTCCCGGAAGGCCTAGAAGAGGCCTGAAGCACTCCAGAGTGCCGCCGGACCCGCTGCTGCCGCCGCCACCCCCAAACCCAAGGGCAGAGTCCCAGCACCATCAGGTTAGTCAATCCCTGGGGTGGGGGTTTTTTTTTATTGTTTTTTTAAATTACCAGGCTGGGCAGGGTGGGGAGGTCGGTGAGCCCTCCACCCGCTCAGCCTGGAGGGGGGAGGGAAAACTGGGTTCCTCCCTGCCCCCCACGAATGGGTTTGGTGAAACTGAACATGTTTGGGCTGAACAACCCGAACCCGAATGGTTTCGGGGGGGGCAAACCCTGACCCCCGGTGTTCACACATCCCTAGAGTCTGACTTGGATGTACTTTGGGGGTTGTTGCTGCATGTAAGCTGAAGAGACCCAACTGGCCATGCAGGGGTGAGGCGACTGAGCTGGCAGCCTAATATACAGTTGACTATGTTGTATATATAATAAAGGCTTTGAGCTGATTCCTACAACAAGTGAGTGAAGTGCTGCTTCCTAGGGGTGGGAAGTTCGGATCTCCCGGTATCCGATACTGCTGGTATTCTGCAATATCGGGGATACCGGATAGATCCGATAATTCCCCATACCGGTGCCGTTTCCTGTACTGGATTTTTTTTACATTGCAGCCATTGAATTCAATGGCCACAGTGTAAAAAAAACCAAAACCCACTTTCCCTCTGTCACGGGTTTGGCGGTCTGCAGCCCCACTTTACCGGGTTTGAGTGACTCAGTTTCCCTTGCACACAGTTATCTTGAATCAGTTTCTCTCTCTGGCTAATTCAAGTGTGCCACAATGAAACTCCTTTGTCACACAAGGGGCCCGATCCTTCCCGTTTACAGACTCTTTACTCTCTGGGATTGCAAGAGCTTGGGGGCTCTTGTAGCTCACTTGTGTTCCAATATTAGACACTGCCACTTCTTCATAAAGATAAGAAGCAAGTTTATTGATTACATAAACAAGATAGTTGAAACAGAGTGGTAATAAAAGGCAAACATAATGCATTCCTAACTTATACTGGTTGAGTTCCTAAAATAGGCGTCTTACCCTAGCAAGGTCCAGAAGTTCTGGCTTATGACTGGCAATGACTGGGTACTGGCTTAGAGAGAGCAAAATCCTGTCTCTCAGCTCATGCTTCCCCAGCCTGCTGGTGGCTGGTATTTAATATGCAGATGTTCTCTCGAAGAAGCTTTGCAAGAAGTTTTTTCTGTGCCTTATTGGCCCATTTAAATAGTTCTTGACTTCCTTTGTCTCGGATTTCCCGTCTTTGGGGAATCGTGGGTCAGGGCACGTAGTCAACCCAAGCAAACATGGAAGTCAATTTACATCTCAACAGGGCTGTCTAGTAAGCAAGGTGTTTTCAAAACACATCTTGTTATCTCTTTGTATTTCCTGTAGGCTGGTGATATGTGAGAGCCCTAATTCGAGTTGTACAGTTCTCAGAGTCCTAATTTGAGTTTTACAGTTCTCAATGTCAACTTTACAAACACGTGGAACCTTTGACATTACATAGGGTGATTTCAGACGTTACGTGAACACGGTGAACCACGGTGAATACCCACCTGTGGTCACCGTGTCCCGTACGTCTGTTCGCAGCGCGCCAGATGTTGGCCATGGTCAATCCCCACATGGGGTTCGTTTGAACCATGCTTCCCGGGCTAGCCGGGGGAAGGTCCTTGGAAGCGTGGTCAAACGGACCCCGGGCCGTGACCAAGGAAAAGTAACGTCTGGCTGCGTGCCACGGCCCGGGATCCCCGGCGGGATCCCGGGTCGTGGCACATTCGGCCGGCCGCGGCGGCCGCATTGGCCCCACCACCCGCCTGTCTCCTCGGAGGGCGGGCGGTGGGGTGCGTGGAGGGGGCGGGGCCGTGTGGCCACACGTTGCGCCGCGCGGCCCCGGCCCCTCCCACTTTCCCCGCCGGGATCCCCTCGGCACGTCTGTTGTGCCGTTACGGGGTGACCCCGGCGGGGAACGAAGCCGGTGGTGCTGGTACAGGGCCAACGGCCAGCGTCACGTCTGAAAATACCCTCAGTGTACATGTATAGTAACACAACATACATGTGAAACCTATGGCACTACACATTTACCAAACATGTAGTCCTGTGTTACATGTGTGTGACCCTATGTTTCTCCATGACACCCTCCCCCTCCCAGGCTGTGCAGGTGGAAGGGGGGAAACCCCCCACCCACCCTGCCTAGCCTGGATATTTTTTTTTAAACCGGACCCGGGCTCTGGGCCACTGTCGGCTGCCCAGTGGCAGCCAGGGCTATGGAGGCATCTGAGCTCTCCTCCGGGAGCCCACACGTGGCTGGCTATCACTCTATGGCAGCCAGCAGGCAAGACCGGTAACCTAACCGGCTGGCTTCAGTGCTTCACTAGGCCTTCTGGGGAACTTCCGGGTTTCCCCAGAAGGCCTGGTGAAGCACTGAAGCCAGTGCTCCAGCCGGACCCGCACCGCGCTGCTGCCACTGCCACCACCACCCGGAGGGAGCACAGGTAAAAGGCGATCAGGGGGGAGGGGTTTAGGTTACCGGCTTTGCCTACCGACTGCCAGAGTGCCAGCCAGTCATGTGTGGGTTCCCAGAGGAGAGCTCAGCTGCCTCCATAGCCCTGGCTGCCGCTTGGCAGCCAGCAGTAGCCCAGAGCCCTGGTTTGGTCCTAAAACAAAAAATCCAGGCTGGGCAGGGTGGGTGGGGGGTATCTCCCCTTCCACCCATGCAACCTAGGAAGTGGGGGAGGTTTGGAGGGGGTTTCATTGATTTCGATGGGGACACTTCCCCATTGAAAGCAATGAAAAAAAACTGGTACCAGTAAACCGGTTTTACCGATAAAACCGTGTTTTTTTTAAACCGGTAACCGGTAAAACTGATACCTGGTTTTTTCACTTTGGTCCTTCCCCATGGAAATGATTACCCAGGGGTCCAATCCACGGAAGTGATTACCTAGGGGTCTGATCTGCAGGGACTTACCCCTGTGGCTCCCACAGCTACTACACCTCCTACCAGTGCAAAATATATTTGTAAACTAACTTTGCACATGAAATTGCTCTATACTATTCCACAAACTCAGAACTGCCACATATTGCTACACTTTATTAAGACTGCCTTTCCCCAAATGGTCTTTCATCCCAAAGCTAGGGATGGGTGAACGCGGTTCAGAAGTTTGGAGTTCGGACCGAACTCAACCAGTTCAGTCTACCGAACCAAACTTCCAAACCGCACTCGATTTTTGAACCGAACCGAAACAAACCGAATTTCTGAACTTGGCTCTGTTCACCCATCCCTTAAAGATAATATTCCATTTAGTTCAATGGGGTTTGAATTTCTAAAATTTGTTTGGAAGTTTGGAGTTCAGACTGAACTCGAATAGTTCGGTCGACTAAACCGAACTTCCAAACTGAATCGAATTACCGAACCACATTCCGAACTCGGTTCTGTTCACCCATCCCTACCCAAAGCAATTTACCAACTGTTGATCTAGCAGAAATTCATTTCCCCACCTTTCAAATGCAGCCAGGTCGAGTGAGGCTGCTGTTTAAAAGTGCACAACTTTTCTCTGTAACAGATCATTGTCTCATCTATAGACTCATTGGGGCCGATCCCATGCCACATGCATACAACCACACAGTTTGCACACAGCTCTGTGCTGGGTGTGTGTGAGGTTTGATACATCTGTGTGTGCCTCACATGATGCTCGTGCCGGTCCATGGGGTGTGAGATCAGCCCCAGAGTCTGTGGGGACTGAAAGAGAAAACATGGAGTAAAAGATGCACAGAACCCTGTTCATTGCTGTGTGCAGGGAATTTGGGGCCGTGTGCAAAATGAGGATGTGGAACCCCCTCCTAGCATGAGAATGTTTGACAAACACATGCTGACGTGCCCATTAAGAAAAGGCAAAAGAGTTACCATAATTAATTTTTGCAGTTCAGTTGAAGATCACCTCACGTCCAGGGGCTAGGGCTCTCTGCATTGCAGCCCACTAAGTTATGCTCATGTTATTATTTCTAGTTTACTCATGGCCCCCCCAGAATCATGGTGGATCCTCCATACACCAGGGCTCCCCATCTTTGAGACTTTGTGGGCTCAAATTTTATGCTAGTGCCTCTCACACTCATGTTGTCATTTCAAGTTTATTTGTTTAATGGGGACCACTGTGACCCCTCTCACCCTGCCCTTCCACCCCCAACACACAGGGGCATGTGCAGTCATACAGTCAGGATTTACCTGGACCTGCCTCAGATACTGGTACTTGATGATTAGCTGTCATTAAGCAATAGGCTATTTGTAATCCTCATGGCCAGCCACTAGAGGGAGACATGGTTTCATGTTCTGATCCCGTGTAGTACCTCTTCTTAACATTTTAGCCAGGCAAAGGAGAGGTAATATTGTATAGCAATGAACAACAACAAGCACTGATTTTGAAATTTTTGGTCCTAAAAGACCTGCCACTAGTGGGAGTCCAACTGACTGTAACTCTTAGGCCATATACTCTTCTACTTCTTGCTTTGAATGCTGCAAAGTAGGAGGTAAAGGCAAGATTGTGCTGAAAATTTCCTGCTAATGTGTCTTGTAAAACTTCACTAAGACACCAAAACAAGAAGGGAGACAAAAGCAGGGGCGCCGGGACGGAGGAGAGAGGGGATGTGATTGCACCATCCTGGCTCCCACATGGCCCTGATGGTACCATGCCATTTTCCCTAGCATCCTGATATTATGATGCTCACAAAGGAGTGGGGTCATGACAGAAAGGGGAAAGGGAAGCATCTCTCCTGCCCCAAACATAATTCTGCTGGCGCCCTTGGACATGAGATTCCTTGAGTAACAACAGCAAGGTGCTTTGGGAGGCAAAATCCTATCTCACACAGCCACCACTTTCCCATCCATTGGCAAAGACACTCCGGAGGGGATGTGATCACATTGGAAAGGGATAGGGAGAGACATCTTAGTCCTACCCTGTTTCTGACAGGGCCTTGCCCCTAATGGAGAGGTATCGCAGTGGTCTGTGGAGTCACCCAGACCCACTGAACACGGGCCAGAAGAGTCCGGCTTCATTGTGCCCACATGCAGGTTGGGCTCAAGCCTAGCTCAGGTCCAAATATTTGGCCCAAGCAGGGTATCCCTTAGCCTCGTTACATTACTATAAAGAGCCTGGATGCTCCTTGTGGAAATAAGAATGAAGACCAACCAATCAGCCAGCCAGATCTAGTGGGGGGAAGGGGAGAGACAGATCAAAAGTTGGAAGCTGCCACTTGGTTCAGCATAGAACTGAAACAGGTACTAGGGGTGTGCAATTCATTTTCGTTTTATTTAATTATTAAAAACTAACTATGGCCCATGTGTTTTAGTCATTAGAACACGAAAACAACAGACTGGGGTAATAACAATGGACAAAGATGACAGACGGGGTAACGACGATGGACAAAAATGAAGGGGAAAAAGCGCCTGTTTTTGTTACCAAAATAAAAATAGAAAATCATGGCACATGTGCGAAATGGCCGCCAGGGCCATTCTGCGAATGCATGCCCTTTCCCAAAATGGTGCTGGCAGTGTCGGTGCCATTTTGGAAAAGGGCAGCTGGTAGGTACATGCACCAGACCATTTGGTGCATGCACTGACCAACTTCCCTTTTCCAAAATGGCCCTGATGGCCATTTTGCACACACACACTTTGCATAGTGATTTTTGTTGTTGTTATTTTTAATAAAATCAAACAAAAAAACAAGCCAAAAAAACCCCAGAAAACTTTTGTTTTTTTGCTTACAAAAATCCCCCCACCCACAAACAAAGGGGGGTTTTCTAAATGAAAAATAAATAAATACATAAATACATAAATAAATGAAAATGAACAATATGCCTGCTGCACACCCCTAACAGGTACCTATGTGAAACCCACAGGTAGGTATCTCAGTAATCAAACTGACGCAGTATTGTTAGGTCATAAATGATACCCTTTTAATGCCTGATGAATTACTGGTATTACTAAGGTTGAAATCAAACAAGACAATAGGCTGCTGGAATTCATGTTCAGACCGTGCAGTGATCACTCACCCCCCACTCACATGTTTAGCATCTCCAATGTAAGAAATCTGCAGCCCCCTGCCTTCATTTCATGTGCTTGCAGCAGTCTCCACTCAGGGGTGCTAGCGAGCCCCCTCCCTAGGGCCACTTCTCAGCTGAGATCCGACAACTCTCTCCCTCTCATGGCTGCCTCTCAGCTGGGGGGCAGAAAATAGGAGAGCACAGGTGAGGGGACCAGGGGCTGCTCCTGGGGAGGGTTGGGAGGTGCAGCCATTCTGGGAACCGGGCTGGCCAGGACAGGGGGATGGTATTGGGAAGGGGGGGGGGTGTTTCCTACCACCTCACAGCGCAGTGGCAGTCCCGGCACAAAACCCCGGAATTCCCAAGGAGGGATTGGTAACTCCATGTCCAGACTCATCTCAGAATTAGTGATCGCCCTCCCTGCTTCCTGGTCCACCAAGGCGGGTCTGGGGAGGAAGGTCACTGGCATGCCCGTCTCTCAGTTGGCTGGCTGCACTAGGCCCGAGTCTATGGTGTTGGTGGATCTGGATGCATGTGAGGTTGCAGGTGAACCTAATTGATGTGATGTGACCACATGGCTGCCTATTAACCCTGATTGGCCCCGATGTCTCTGAACTCTGCTGTGAGTGGTGGGACCACATGGAAGCCAGGTGGCAGACACCTAATAGACAGGCACACAGGAGCTCACCTGGTGAAAGCTGATGTGGGCTATCATCTCATTTGAAAACACCCTTAGATACTCTTTTTGCATTTCCAGCTATTTCCAACATACACATGGTTTACCTTTACCCTGGTCACAACCTTACCTCCTAACACAACAAAATGGAGGGCAGTGCTCTTATGGGGAAGCGGAGACTGGGGTCTGGTGTGCCTGCACAGATTCAAAGTGATTGGCTAAGTTGAAGTAACCAAGCAACAGATGAAAACGTGGGAATGATACATTGGAAACCAGTTAATTGGCAAAATAGAAAGTTGACATTCGGATAATGGTATTACCCAGAATTTGGGGGTTGTTGTTTGTCCAAATCAGTAATCAATTCCCAACTGGCAAAAGGTAAGCTGCTTGAAAGTGTGGGTATTATCAATTTCTTCCTCTAGCTCAGCAGCCTATACAAATATGTAGCTTAAGTAACAATCGTGTCATCTGCTGGCTAAATTCAGTCATGGCATCTGCTTAACAGTTTCCAATTACTTAAACCAAACCAAACCAAACCAAACCAAACCAAAACAAAACAAAACACCTTTAAATACCTGCTGGCCTGCAGCAACCATGGGTGAAACTATAAGTGATGCCAGGCTGCTGTATCCCAGGCTGAACTGGGACAGGCAGCCTGGGTGGACAGTGAGTGCACCAGACCGGAGCACAAAACAAACATGTGCCCAGCTGGGCCAATGGCCCCACATCCTGGGAGCGGGAAGAATGGAGAATGTGCAGTTGGCCCCGCACCCACACTGCGCCCAGCGCCACGCCCCTGCCATGACAGGCAGCCATAGTGGCCAATGATGGCGACTCATGGCTGCTTATCATGGCGGATCCTGTCCGGGTCAGAAAGACCAGCCCAGAAACACACATGTAGCTCCATGGTGGCCTGCTCTGGCCTGATGACTCAGAGCAGACCCTAGCCTGGACTGTGATCCTGGAGGTCTCTGGGATCCCAGCCTGGACTAGCCACTACCACGACCCAGGATACCTCAGGTCAAACATCTGGTGATGCCTGCACACAAGGGCAGGTGGAATCCATCCACCAATGTGCTACAGTGGGCCAAACCGGTCTGCTGTCACGCTTGTTTTTACCCCACGACGCATCATTGTCCCAAGTATGTGTGCATCAGCCTGGGATTTAAAAAAGAAACCCCTATTCCATTGAAATCTCATGTTACCCTCCCCCTGAACACGTGAACATCACGTGAGGTCGAGAGACCTCTGTGCCCTGTAGTCATTGGGGTGTTCAGAAATGTCTTTTGCCCCACAGCTGCCTGCTAGCTTGGTATTCTTGCTTTAATGCTAATTGAAGATGCTTCCTTTTTTCGTGCCACTTTATGTATCAAAGTTTCTAGAGAAACTAGGTAAGAATCCAAAGAAGGGTTTGATGCATGGCAGTAGCATAGGGAGCTATGAAAGGGGTTAAAGGAAGTGAGCAGGGACAGCCTGGAGAAAAGGATGGCTAGGGGAAGGCATATAAGAGACCTATAAACAATCAGAAGCAGAAAGAAACCAGAGTGTGATGGGGTTTATGCTTCTCAGTCTCTGAGAGTGGAGCTGAATGGCCTTCAAGGGAAATTGCAATGTGATATAAACTAATGTGCAGTGCGTGGAACAGTGGCAAAACATCATAAAAACTTGCACTAGGCAACCCTTGCAAAATCCAATGGGCCAAAGCTACCATTGGCAATGTAAATTTAGCTGGGTTGGATTATCTGAACCCCCTGAAGACTGAAATGAGAATCAAAATGATTCTTGTGAGAATCTTGCGAGACTTAAGAACCAGCAGCAGGTGCCGGCACAGTCGGGAGGTGGGGGACTTTGTCTGTAGGGATGGGCGAACGCGGTTCAGAAGTTCGGAGTTCGGCCTGAACTCGAACTGTTCGGACGACGGAACTCGAACCCGAACCCGAACCTACCGAACAAACCGAACACCGAACAGCGAAATGGCCGAACAGTTCGGTCAGTTCGGATCGCGTTCGGATGAGTTCGGGTGGCAAAAAAAGGTTCACTGGAAGGTCAAACATTACAGGGAGGTGTCAGTCACTGAGGAGCAGACTTCCAGGCACCAGGGGTGGAGAGGCTT
>QEPC01012674.1:395166-415628 GCA_003113815.1 Sphenodon punctatus | reverse complement strand
GCCTGAATGTTTGTTTGTCTTCTCCCATGTCTCTCCCGCTGTCCCCTCTCCTTGTCTCCCCCTCCTTGTCTTTTAGATTGTAAGCCACAGGTAGGGACCGCAGCTGATTGTATGTTCTGTACAGCGCCAGGTTGTTACTGGCGCTTTATAAATGTTTAATAATAATAATAATAATAATAATCCATATATATATATGGATACATATATATATATGGATATGGATATGGGATGGGGGGGATAGATAGATAGATGAAGACAGTTGTAGTCTGAACCGAACAAACGAACTGAACAGACGAACCGAACGCAGCCGAACCGAACGGCCGAACCCGAACCGCGATCTGTTCGCCCATCCCTATTTGTCTGGGTCTCTTTGTGTACGTAAACTGGATGCATGCACACGCAGGGGTAGGTTTGATCCACACACATGCAGAACTTGGATTGGGGCCCTTGTGTGTGAGCACCTTGATGAAAATGATGAAGTGCAGAATTTGGAAAGGTGCTAAAATGGTAACTTAGAATGGGTCGATAGAGAGGTGGTTACTCAGTAATGGTAACACCCACCATTTTGCATAGTCAGTTACAGGAACAGCCCAGAGGACCACCAGTGGAGCAGACTGGCTAAAACCGTGACACAAGACCGGAGTGGAACAGGTATCTGGAACTACACTGCAGCACCACTCCTAGGCGACCATTACACTGGCAATACCATAGAGTTGTGGGAGCCAGCCTAGAATTTTGGGTGATTGCCCACAACTCTATGGTGTGTTCAGGTGGGAGGGGACATGGGCAGATCATGGCATGGGGAACCCATGGGTTCTGCCTAAAGTGGGTCTTAGGTGGGACTGGATGTGGGGTGGGGGGGCACCACCAGAGCCGCTCTGGGGGCAGGATGTCTCTGCATCCATGTAAAAACACCCACTGAGTGGCCTTGGTCATAACACTGTCTCTCAGGTATCTTCCCCCTCTCAGGTATTTAAGGAGGCCAGGAGCCTGAAGGCATCGTCCAAAAGGGCGCCACCAAAAGGCACAGTTCTTTCACTGGGGTAGCTGTCGTGGCAAAAATCTTTGTTTGAGAGTGCTACTCTAAGGAAGGGGAAGAGCTTTGAGGGAACATTTTGTATCCAGAAGAGCTGGAGTCTGTTTTGGAGAAGGAAGACTATTGGCTAACAATTTCTAGTTTTTTCTGGAAGTGATTTACCTCAGGTAGTTTGTATAGTTTGTTTTCCTCCCCATGTCCTTTTGCTATAATGTTGCTGAGATCTAAAATAAAATCTTTCTCCTACTATTTCCTCTCTTCCAACTTCTAAGAGGCCTTTAGTGATTCATTCCTCATCTGCTATCATGGCTGATGATATTTTAATTCAACGAAACTGACTGGTTATTTTGATAGAATTCCTAATCTTTCTTCAAAAGGGAACTCTATTGTAATTTTTTGCTTACCAGTTTCAGAGGAGCAGGTTCTTGTTCATTCGTCCGATATTTTAAATGAGTCCTGCATACAGTAAGAGTGAGTTCATACTCAGGAGACTAGCAAATGTCCTAATTCCACCTCTGTGAATGCGTCCAACCACTAAGGTGATTTCTCTAATAAGGACATCTCTCCTTTATTTTATTATTCTACTTATAGATTGAAAGATATAAGAGAATCCCTTATAGATTTTAAGATACTTCTAGGGGGTTTGTGGCTCAAGTTCAATCAATGGAGAACTGATTGTCTAAAACATCCAGAGTGTCCCATTAATTCTAGGGAGATTTCTGAAAACAGATATCTCAAGTATGTTCCCTGAAGTTGACCCGAATAGTATATCTGAAAGCTCTTGATCATAATTGATGAGTGCACTTCTACTGATGATACTTCTGAACAATTTGTACCAGTGGCAGACTCTAATGAGGATACTGTTGTTAACTTTCTCAGATACTCCTGGAAGGGAAATACCATCCCTACAGCTCTTGTTAGGAATATGAAGAGAAACCTGCTGATACTGATGATCTCACCAATAATGAGCCTTTACTGAATATTCTAGAACCCCCCAAGGTGTGGCCAGAGTCGCATAACCACAGGTGGGCCCTGGCATTCGTTTTTAATCTTCCAGTAAGAAGAGACTTTTTGCTTAATCCCATCTAATCTAGTGATATCTTTGAATTTCTACCCCAAAAGATTGGACCCATTTCCCACCCTGAATCTATTAGGACTATTAAGCAAATTCTCTCACGAGGGACCAATGAGAGTTATGTGATTCAATTTTCTGACTGGGGCATAATTTAATGAATTTGGAGACAGGAATAAAAATAATCTTTATTTTTATATAGCACCCCCCTGCCATGGCATTTGCAACGCTTTACATATAACTAACACAGTTTTTTAATCCTCACCACAACCCTGTGAGGTAGGTTAGGCTGAGAGAATAATGTGACTGGGCCAAGGTCACCCAGTGAATTTTTGGCTAAGGCAAGACTAGAACCAGGGTCCCCTCCCTGTCTGTCTGGCCAAGTACTGTGCACTTAGCCATTATTGCCACACTGACTAGGATGCCATAACATGACAGTAAACAAAGTTGAGAATACTTTGGCTAGATCAATCACGCATATTCTGTTGGTTTTTCCTATATCAAAAAAGGAATCAGTTAATCCCCCCTCAAAGAAGTCTTTAAATAGTATTGTTGTGAGGCCCTCCAATTCTAGGTCTGACCCTTTGTTTCTTGACCTGAACAACCCTCAGGCTGAGAATATATCACAGCACTATGCTCCAGAGTCCTCGCAATCTCCCCGTGTTTTCTCTGCAGCTCCCAAAACTAATTTAAGGTTGACTGAAGCACAGATTAATGTATATGCCTCTCCTATGCAGAAGGATGTACTAATACGGGAACAGACGAAAATGATAGAATTGCCAAACAATTCTCCTCACTCAAGAGTGGTTAGCTGCAACCAGGCCCCTGGGAATGGTGCAGTTTTCAGAGGTAACCTTGCTAGAGAAGCATTTCAACCCAATTCTTTTAGTAACCCTTGACATTTATTAAGACCTCTGATCTCACCATGCAAGAATGACCATCTCACTCTACTTTCTTGGAATATTGCCGGGTTTAGAAGAAAGCTGAATGATAAGGAATGGATACAATTTTTAAATTTGTATGATCTTATATGCCTCCAAGACATTGGTTGTCCAGAAATGATAGTTCATTGGTGGACCTTGAAGGCTATCTTTTGTGAAAGAAGGCTCTAAAATTATAAATAGATATTGAATCTCAGGAGGTTTAGTTTAGGGGTGTGCATGTCGTTTTTGTTATTACAATAACGGAAATTGTAGATTTTGTTTTCGTTATTACAAAAACGAAAACGACAACAGAGAATAATGATAACGAAAATGACAAATGAGAATAAAGATAAAGATAACAATTAAAAAACGACTATATCATTATCATTGACATTATCATTAGTGCTGTGGCAGTTGGGTTTTGGAGGGAAAATGTGGAGAGGGGAGGAGGGAGAAGACATTTCGGAGCCCTAAACAGGGTTGAACTCTTGAACTGTGCCTGTGGTGGGAAGGGTGAGCCACTCAGCAGTATCTGATTAATGTATTGCTGGCCAATTAGCAGCGCAAGCAGGCCCCAGCAGTCTCATGGAACTCTGTGATTGCTCAATGCCTGCTGCCTCCCACAACCAATCAACGGGGTCTGGGGGAGGGCACTACAACCCTTTATAATGGCAGGGTCAGGCTTTTTCTCTCCGTTCTTTGAGAGATCTGCTTGTCAGGTTCCGTTTACAGAACTGTAGGGATAGGTGAACGCAGTTCGGAAGTTCGGAGTTCGGCCCGAACTTGTCCTGTTCGGACGACCGAACCTGAACTGACCGAACCGAACCTGATTCCGAACTCCGAAATGACCGAACAGTTCTATCAGTTCGAATCGCGTTCGGATGGTTCAGGTGGGAGAAATGTGACCACAGCCAGTTGGTGACCCACTGCCTGACACAGACAGGCACAGGGAGGGGGGGGGGTCAGCTGAGGAGCAGACTTCCAGGCACAAGAGTTGGAGAGGCTTGGAGCAGCAGCCAGTCTGCCCAGTCACCATCCCTTTTCTCCTCAGACCACTGGCTTCGCAGTCTGCGATTGGCCATGGGCTAGGCTGCATGGAGCCAATGGGGCTTGCGGTGAGGCAGGCGCAGCAAGTAAACAAACTCATTGCCCTCCCCCCTTCTCATCACCTTCTGAGCTAGTCACTGTTCCTGAACAGCAGGCGTTTCAGAAGGCTCCCTCTCCCAGCAGTTTTGTTCTCCTCAATCCATTGCAATCCTTCTCCTATTTCACACATCCAACCCATCTACCTCCATATTATCATTTATTTAGCTTAGATTAGATAGATTTAGGTGTTATTTTTGGTTTTTACCCCTCCGTGTGTTCCGTGTTCAATCTTCCGTCCTCGCTCCCCCCCTCCATTGAATCCTTTCCCTCTCCCTCTATATATCTTCCATCCCTGATTCCCAGGAAGTTCCCAGGAAGGCCTAGTGAAGTGCTGAAGCCAGCGCTGCAGCCGGGCCCGCGCCGTGCTGCTGCCACCACCGCCACCGCCGCCACCACCACCCAGTGGGAACACAGGTAAAAGGTGATCGTGTGTGTGTGTTAGGTTACTGGTCTTGCCTGCCGGCTGCCAGAGACTGCCATCCAGCCACGTGTGGGCTCCCAGAGGAGAGCTCAGCTGCCTCCATAGCCATAGCCCTGGCTGCCGCTGGGCAGCCACCAACAGCCCGGAGCCTGGGTCCGTTTTAAAAAAAAATAATAATCCAGGGTTTGCAGGTTGGGGGGGGGGGAGTCCCCCCTTCCACCCATGCAGCCTGGGAGTGGGAGGGAAAGTGACTTTTAACTTTTTGTTTTTTTTTATTTTTTACATTGCGGTCATTGATTTCAATGGCTGCAATGTAAAAAAAATCCACTACAGGAACCGGCACCGGTACGGGGAATTATCGGACCTATCAGGTATCCCCAATACTGCCAAATACTGGGAGATCTGAACTTCCCACCCTTAGCAGGATGCCCCTGTGGATGGTGGGAGTGGGAGCAGCGACCCTTTCAGCCATTTGGGTCTATCCCTGCCGCCAGCCCTAGTGGTAGCAGCAGGATGAGCAGCAGCAGCAGGACCCCTATTGGTAGCAGCTCCTCCTGTGTGCAGGCCACTCTGGGGAGCATGGGGCCCAGCACAAAAGGCCAAGCAGCATAGCTGAGGGCAGTGGGGCAGGTGGTGCCCACCCAGAGCTACCAGAGGGAGTATGATGGCACCTCAGCAGCAGTGGAGACCTACCTGAAGGAGGAGCCATGCATTGATCCCAGCAGTGATTCCTTGACCTACTGGGACAACAAGGCCAACGTGTGGCCGGTCTTGTCGAAAGTGGCCAAGGGTATCCTGTCCTGCCCACTAACCAGTGTCCCCAGCGAGCGGGTGTTCTCTGTGGCGGGGGACATTTGCTCCCCGCACCACCTGAGACTGGAAGGCAAATTGGTGGAGCAGTTGTTGTTCCTAAAGGTCAACCTTCTGCTTCTGGGATTCTCCAAGCTGCCCCTGGACAAGGAATGATGGTGCAGTGGCACACATCATCCCATGCCAGGGGCAGTCTTGGGATGGGGCTCCTCCACCTCAGTCTGGGCTAGGGCTACTGTTCCTGTGCTGCTGAGGTGCCGTCCCTCCCTCCAAATTCCTGGGACCCGCCCTGCCCCCCCCTCATATTAGACAGCCTCAGCTGCCTTATCTGACTGACCTCATGACGCAGGGTGGCATTGGGAAACAAACTGTAAGCCTGCCAACCGGCCTATGGATACATGATCTCAGCCTGCCTATGTGATACTGACTGGCTCTCTCTCATGCTGCACAGTCTTTGCTAGCCTATCTGAGTGCCCTGTTGCCTATGTCCCAGTCTGCCCTACTCACTCTCATGACGCTCTGCCTGTCTGCCCGCCCAGCTTGCCGCCAAGCTCAAAGCATGCCTCAGTCCACCTTCCTGTCTCCCATGCCAAGGTGCCTGTCTTCCCACCCTGGTTGCCTAGCTCCAAGCCTGCCCAAGCCTGCCTCCCCTACTGCCTCTCATGCCACACTGCCTGCCTGCCTGCCCGCCCGCCCCAGTTGCAAAGCTTGAACCCTGCCTCAGTCTGCCTGGCTGCTGCTCATGCCACGCTGCCTATCTGCTTTCCCCAGCAACCAATGTCTGCTGCTGCTAGTGCCAATGGCCCCCAGGTCTATATGCTGTCTGTGCCAAGGGGTCTGTACCCTGGCAACCAATGTCTGTTGGTGCCAATGGCCTCCATGCCTATATGCTGTCTTTGCCAAGGGTTCTGTACCCTAACAACCAAATGTCTGGTGATGCTGGTGCCAATGGCCCCCAGGCCTATATGCCATCTGTACCAAGGTTTCTGTACCCTGGCAACCAGTGTCTGGTGATGCTAGTGCCAATGGCCCCCAGGCCTATATACCATCTGTGCCAAGGGTTCTGTACCCTGGCAACCAATGTCTCCTGATGCTACTGCCAATGGCCCCCAGGCCAGGCCTATATGCTGTCTATGCCAAGGGTTCTGTACCCTGGCAACCAATGTCTGCTGCTGCCAATGGCCCCCAGGCTTATATGCTGTCTGTGCCAATGGTTCTGTACCCTGCCAACCAATGTCTGGTGATGCTAGTACCAATGGCCCCCAGGCCTATATGCTATCTGTGCCAGGACATCAAGAAACAGCCATTCCAGCCCCAGGACCCACCATCAGGGTTATGGGGCCTACGTTACTGGCAGGGAGGGCTGTGTCCAATATCTAGAAGCTGCCACTCTAGCCCCAACCCAGGACCCACCCTCAGGGTTCTTGTGCGCTGTCATTCCGCTCATGGGGAGCTGTCATTCCACCTTTTCTTTACGCAACCTGCTGTTCATGGCACGCAAGAGAGAGAGACACACACAGAGAGAGACACACATACAGAGAGAGAGAGAGAAATAAGAGAGAGATAGAAAGTCTCCCCACTGCTAGAAGGAGAGACAGATACAATCCCACCAATGGTGTCACATGCACTATATACCCAGAGAGAGAGAGAGAGAGAGAGAGAGAGAGAGAGAGAGAGAGAGAGAGAGAGGCTCCCCACTAGAATGAGAGAGATGAGGGGTTGACGGGGAGAGGTAGGTGTATCCAGCTCAAGCTGCCTCCTACCAGAACCAGGAAGAACTCCCATCTGTGCTCATGTGCCCAATCAATGCCCATTGCCCACATCCATCAGCAAACCTACCAGAATGAGATGGACTATATCAATATAACACAACGTTTTATATGTGCCTGCCTGCCTGCCTGTATGCACCCCTATACCTGCTGCTACCACCTATTGCTTGATTGAATGAAGTGTGCCCAACCATGCACTAATTCTAGGGATATAATTATTATTAAACTCAAATAGGCTGTCATTCCATTGTACCTGAATAAGTCATGTCCGCCCATCCCAGGAACCATGAACGAGATTCTGTGACCATCATTCCAGTCACAGGGGGATGCATTCCATCCCACTGCATCCAGAAGCCCTGTGTCTGCACGCCAGCCTCCCCGCCCCACAACCTACTCCTCCACACCCACTCGCGGATGTCCACTGAAGCTGCTGGAAATAAAAGCCTCTACAACTTCCAGTTCCCACCACCTGCTGCCCACTGCCAAGGAGCCTGATTTGCTTTCTCTCTGGCACACACACACAGACACAAGCCCTGCCCCTCCTGGGGGGCTGTCTGCAAGTTGAGACCCTGCTGCTGCCTGGCACATCTTTGGGTTAATACCTTAACTACATTACATGTGGAGACAGCCAGATGCTGCTGGTAGGGATTGACAAGCTGTATGAGATTCTGCCACCTGCCATCCAGAACTTCAGCACGTAAGGATAAAAGATTGGACAGTCAAAAACAAAGCTTGTAACAACAAATATAACAAATTTTATTAAAACTATTTAAGCAACAACAACAACAACGACAACAAAACAACAACAACAACAACAACATTATAAAACCAAAACCAAACATTGAAAGGCAACTTAAGGGGTACTACTATTAGTCTTTGGGCCTGTCCCCTGGAACTTGGGGGAAAGGCAAAAGGCAATGGGGTGTAGCACAGGACTGAGGAGCGGCCACCCTGTGATCTGCCATTTTGTAGCCATGGCCCAAGGCGAACTCCACGGCCCCTTCCACGTCTGCCTGCCACCTGAAGACCGCCTGGTGGTAGAGTTCCAGCCTCTCAATCTTGGCGGAGACGTACTGGGAGTACACCTCCACCTTCTTTTTCTCCACCTTGAGAACCTGGAACTTTTCCACCAGGTGGTTCTCCATGGTGAATACACCCATCATCATCTGATGGCCAGGCCTCTCCACTTTGGCCCAAAAGGCCTTTGCTGCTGCGGACTCCTGGGACCCGGGGGACTCCACATCGGGCTGGATGAGGGGAAGGGCTTACATGGCGTCGCTTCCAGGTTGCCTTCCCCCCCTTCTTCTGGCACTGATGCTTCAGCTCCACGGCCATGCCAGAGTCCTCCTGCTGCCTCACCGTCTGGTCATGGAGCCTTTCAATATGGGTGATTAGCCCTGATTTGGTCCCATCTCTCTGCTTCCTGAATCTTTTGAAACAGATCTAAAGAACATAAAAAGATAGGAACATAAGAAGTGCCATACTGCGTCAGACAAATGGTTTGTGTCAAGCCCTGCCTGCATTCTGTCCTCACAAGTGGGTTGGTGGCCAATCTCTCATTGTAGGGGACTTCCATTCCTAACAGGTCATAGGGCAATGCATACCTTGTTGTTCCAGCCCCTGTGCCTTACCGTGCAGACAGCGTATTTTTCATGCTTCTCAAACCACTTCCAGACATCAGACCTTGTCTGTCCAGTCTCTGGGGCTGGCACTGGCAATCTCCACCTTGTTGTCCTGCATGGCGTGGCACCAGTACTGGCATCCGATTCCTCTCTGAAACAGGAGCACATAAACAACACCTAAGTAATATCATGCATTTATGATGATGCCTCTAGTCTTCCCTCCTTGGGGTGCTAGGGATGGCAATGGGAGACTGTGACCCTGGCTGGCAAGTGCAAATCCTGCTCTCCTTGGGGCACTAGGGATGGCAACTAGAAAGACCCTTGCTGGCACGTGCAAATCCTGCCCTCCTTGGGGCGCTAGGGATGGCAACTAGAAAGACCCTTGCTGGCACGTGCAAATCCTGCCCTCCTTGGGGTGCTAGTGGATGCTAGGGATGAAAAATAGAGAGACCCTGGATGGCATGTGCAAATCTTGCCCTTCTTTGGGTGCTAGGGATGGCAATGGAGAGACCCTGGCTGGCACGTGCAAATCCTGCCCTCTTTGGGGTGCTGCTAGGGAGGGATAGCAATGGAGAGACCCTGTCTGGCTTGTGCAAATCTTGCCCTCCCTGGGGCACTAGGGATGGCAACTTGAAAGACCCTGGCTGGCATGTGCAAATTCTGCCCTTATTTTGGAGTGCTAGGTAGGGATGGCAAGTAGAGAGTGGAGACCCTTGCTAGGGATGGCTGGCAGGCACATGTTTGGGTGGGGGTGCTCCTCGTGCTCATGCCTGACTGCTGGAAGAGCCCCCCACACTACAGTACCCTCTCTCTCTGTGGCAGACATATGCTGCTACCCACTGATGCCCACTGTTTGTGTCTGATTGATGCCCACCACCGACACATTCACCCGCACGCCAGTTAGCTTGCTCTAATGGATAGAGCCTTTCTTGTCCGCAAAGTAAAAAAAAAGTTTACAAACCTGGCAGCATCTCCTGTGCCCGCTGCTTGCTCCTCATTAGAGGAGTCGGCCACCACCACCAAAGGTCCAGGGGCCGGGGCAGCAACTTCTTCCTCCTCCTCCTCCTCCACCACCACCGGCTCCGGGAGCACCACGTTGGCCCCCAGGCATTTAATTAAGACAACAGTCTCCTTCATTTTTTTTAAACACACTCCAACAGACCAACAACAGTCACCCACAAACCCTCACCAACCCACCAAAACAACACAGCCAAATGAAACACAAACAGCCAAACAAATGAACCAAACAGCCAGCCAGCCAGCCAGCCAAACACACACTCTCGCCACACAGCTCCGCACACACTCGAATTTCCAGTTTCCGACACGATCACGAGATCTTGTGATACCTTTTTCTGAACGCCTGAACCGAACCGAACACAACCGCGAACAGCCGAACCCAAACTTGGTGACTGAACTGAGCGACCGAACTGAACAACTGGACTGAACAGGACCGAACCCAATGACCAAACCTGAACCATGATCTGTTCGCACATCCCTAGAAAATGAATTCCTGATCTAAAGAGGCTACAAAGTTGAGTCATTCTTTACAGTTAATGGACAGTGTTCACAAACATTTGGGCTAACAGGTTGCTGTCAAGCCTCAATTTCTCATGGACCACCATATACCTGCAGGAAATGAGTGCAAGCCAGTGCATGTTCATTACTTGGTGGTACTGACTAAACAAAGCAGGAGGCTTTATTCACTGCCAGAAGACTGACCATCTTGGTCATGAAAACAAAAAACGAAAACAACATGGGGGCCTGGTGAACTCCCCTAGTTTAGTTACTTTTTTTCTTCAGCTTTGATAGATACTTGCAAGCTGTTACCTTGCAAGGACAAAAACGTTTTAGTTATATTGTGAGAACATTCGCATTCAGTTCAGTTGTTCATAATTAACACTTATATCCCACCTATTATTAATTATTATTATTATTATTATTATTATTATTATTTGTATAGTGCCAGCTGTGTACCTGGCGCTTTACAGAACAATAAGACAGACGCGGTCCCTGCCTACAGCTTACAATCTAATAGACATGGAGGGGGGAGACATGAAGAGGGGACATAGGAAGAGACAAGGGATAAATAACATTCAAGCAGATGTGAAGTCTCAGGTGCACGTGCTTGACTTGGTTGCAGTTATGGAGGAGTAGGGATGGGCGAATGCGGATCGGAAGTTCGGCCTGTTTGGATGACCGAACCCGAACCCAAATCCGAACCCGAACTGACCGAACCAAACTAGATCCGAACGTAGAAATGACCGAACAGTTCGGTCGGTTCGGTTAGCGTTCGGGTGGCAAAAATGTGTCACTGGAAGGCAAAACGTGATGGGGGGGAGTCAGCTGAGGATCAGAATTCCAGGCACCAGGGGTGGAGAGGCTTGGAGTAGCAGCCAGCCTGCCCAATCACCATCCCTTTTCGCCTCAGACCACTGGCTTCGCAGTCTGCGATTGGCCACGGGCTAGGCTGCACGGAGCCAATGGGGCTTGCGGTGAGGCGGGCGCAGCAAGAAACAAAACTGATTGCCTCCCCCCTTCCCAACACCTTCTGAGCTAGTCACTGTTCCTGAACAGCAGGCGTTTCAGAAGGCTCCCTCTCTCCCAGCAGTTTTTGTTCCTTCCTATTCCTAATCCATTGCCATCCTCCTCCTATTTCACCCATCCAACCCATTTACCTCCATATTATCATTTATTTAGATTATATTAGATAGATTTAGGTGTTATTTTTTGTTTTTACCCCTCCCTGTGTTCCCTGTGTTCAATCTTCCTTCCTCCCTCCCCCCTCCATTGAATCCTTTCCCTCTCCCTCTTATTCCATCCCTGATTCCCTTCCCCTGTTTTAAGTTTTGGATTTATTTAGAGTAGGATTATTTATTATTAGATTGATTTTCATTTCAGTTTTGTACCCCTCCCTGTGTTCTTTGTGTTTCCCCCTGTGTAATATTGTATATATAGATAGATAGTTATTAGATAGATAGTTACTAGATAGATAAACATAGCAGTTAGCTTAGTTATAGAGATAGATAGAGATAGTTTGTAGGACAAGGCCTTTGTAGTTAATTATTAGGATATTCCATTTAATTCAATAGGTTTTAGAATAGTTAATAGAAGTTAGATTTAGTGGTGATGTCATTCCACTGCACCAAGAAACAGCCACTCCAGCCCCATTACCCACCATCAGGGTTCTGGGGCCAAGTTACAGGCAGGGAGGGCTGTCCCAATATCTAGAAGCTGCCACTCTAGCCCCAGGACCCACTGTAATGGGTCTGGGCCATCATTCCTCACACAGAGAGCCTTTTTCCAAACACCTGAACCGAACCAAACACGACCGAACCTAATGGCTGAACCCGAACGCGGCGACTGACCCGAACAGCTGAACCAAATGCGGCAAACTGAACTGGACGAACCAAACAGATGAACTCGAACCGTGATCTGTTCACCCATCCCTTTGCAGGAGTCTGCAGGGAAGACAGACAGTAAATATTGAGAGGAAAGTTCTAACAGGTGTCAGGAAAGGCAGAGAGGAAGAGGTGGGTTGTGAGGAGGGATTTGAAGGTGTGGAGGGAGGGGGCAAGGTGGATGTGGGCAAGGAGGGAGTTTCAGGCTTGGGGGAGCAAGGGAGAAGGGACGAAGGCAGTTAGGGGAGCAGGGGAGATGAGGGAGAGCGAGAGAGGGGACAGAGGAGGAGTGGAGAGTGTGTGCAGGAGTGTGTAACGAGATAAGGGCTGAGATGTAAGGGGGAGCCAGGTTGTGAAGGGATTTATAAGTGAATACCATGACTTTGTGAAGGATGCGAAGGGGGAGCCAGTGAAGTGAGGAGAAGAGAGGCTGCATGTGGTTGAAGTGACAGGCTGAGTGTATGACCCTAGCAGCGGAGTTTTGGATGGAGATAAGGGGGACAGGTGAGAGCGGGGGAGGCCAGCAAGGAGGAGATTACAGTAGTCAAGACGAGAGATGACTATGGCGTGAACAAGAGTTTTGGCTGAGGGGACAGAGAGAAAGGGGAGAATCCGAGCAATGTTATGGAGGGCAAAGTGCCAGGACTTGGCAACAGAGTCGATGTAAGGTTTAAAGGAAAGGTGAGTGTCAAAGACGAAGCCCAAACTACGAGCTTGGGGAACGGGACGGATGGTGACCTTATCAATAAGGATGGACAGAAAAGAGGGGGAGGAAGGGTAGGGAGGAAAGATACTACTACTTCTCTATTATACTCGGAAAACATTTGGGTGGGCATCTACTTGATTCCTTGTATTCTGTGTACCCCAGGGCTATTTTAATCATTGCAGGGGATTTCAGTGCCAGAATAGGACTATCTTTTGTGAATCAATTTGATATAAGCTTTTTGTGAGTCTTCCAGACACTCCAAGTAAACATTCTAAAGATCAGATTATTAACTCAACAGGACACAGATTTATTGACCTGATGAATAACTTTGACTTGATGGTCCTAAATGTTCGATCCTCAGATGATGCCTTAGGTGAATTTACTTTTGTTTTGATGAATGGCATGAGTGTAGTGGATTATATTATTATATCTTTATAGTACCCAGTCCCACTTTGATTTTTCAATCATCCCAAGACCTGAGAGTGATCATTTACCTATCTCAGTGAATATCCAGCTCCCCTTGATTTCTAGTTCAGATTTACTGGTATGTTTATTTCCTCCCCAGAAGCAAACAGGCAGGACTTCGCTTAAATGGTCTATGAATACTGAGTCCAAGGCCTTGGACTGTCTCAGAGGGTGGGATTTAACACACACAAGGGATATGATTATCCCCTTTTCTACCCTGATGGCAATTGTCAAGGCATATTCTCTATTAGTAGACATTGTTTATGAAAGGTAGGCTCTAAATCTAGTACTTTCTCTTTGCACATGCCTCAAAAATAATTATACCACCTTATGCAGGTGGTATGACCAAGAATGTAGCCAAGCTAAATCTTTATTAATCAGTCTTAGAAAAGAACTTGCAATAACAGAATCCACAGAAATTTGCAAATTTAGGGGGGGGAGGGGAGGCTCAGGAAAAGAATAAACAGTTAATTAAGGATAAAAAGCAACAATTTACAGGCCAGTTATGGGAAGAGCTAAAATTAGCTGCCAAGGAAAAGGATTCCTCTAAATTCTGCCATCTGGTAACCACTGCCACCAACTGTCAACAATTTACCCTGTCCTCCAAAATCAGTTTAGTTTTTTTTATGAAGATCTTTAATACACTTTCAACTGACAGTTAATCTTTCAAGGGTTAAAACGAGAAAGACTTGAGGGGGTGGCTCCATTGACCATGCGTGTCCAGTGTCCACTATGCGGGTCATGGGAGCATGCCTCCCACGCACCAACTTCAAATGAGTGGTTGGATGTGTGGACGGTGAGGGACCATTAATGGACACGTCTCATTTAAAAACACCCGATAACTGTAATATGTAAGCTTGCTACTCTAGAGACTATTCTTTCTCTGCTGAGGTTTCAGAAGAAAGGGTTATCCAGTGTGTTAAATCTCAGAAAAGTAAAGCACTCGGTAATGATTTTTTACCTGTGGAGATTTTTAAATTATACCCTTACTGGGGGGCTTTGCTTTTAGCTAAGCTTTTTATGTTTATAAATACAACTAAATGGATCCTCCTAGATAGGTCTATCCGTGTTATTATTTCCCCCCTTTTAAAAAAAAATATATATAATAGAAATGATCCTAATTGCTATCGCCCAATAAGTTTACTCCCAGTTGTTAGTAAAATCTGGTCTTCATTTTTGTTAGAATTGGAGGCTTGGGTTCTAACTTCTCACTAATACTTTTTGGCTGAAGAGCAGACTGACTACTCTCATTTAATTAATAAATATGTATGCATTAGACAAGGAAAGCTCTTTGCTGCTTTCATTGACTTCAGAAGAGCTTTTGATTTTGTAAACTGAAAGAAATTGTGGGCCAAACTGTGTGTTCCCATTTGTTAGAATGTGTTATACTTTTGCACAAAAACTCTCAATCTAAAATCAGACAACACGATGGGAATGCATTCAAATATCATACCTATTACTACAGGAGTAAGACAGGGCTGTTTATTAGCTCCTCTCCTAGTTAGTATATTAATGATATTGTCCCTATGATGAATGTGGCCAATCTGTTACCTCCTAAAATAGCTGAGCAAGCTCTTTCAATTGTATTTTATGCAGATGATGTTATATTGCTCTCTCAGATTCGTCAGGGTTTACAGAGCTGTTTGGATGCTCTTGATCTCTACTGTATGGATAATAATATGGAAATTAATTATAAGAAATCACAGATTATGGTCTTTGGAATGAATCCCCCCAATTACAAGTGGCTTGTTGATGGCTAGCATTTATTTATTTATTTATTTATTATTATTATTATTATTATTATTATTATTATTAGCATTAGCATTAGCATTAGCATTAGCATTAGCATCTATATAGCGCCAGCGATGTACCTGGCACTTTACAAAAAACAAGATAGACACGGTCCCGGCCCGAGAGCTCACAATCTAAAGACAGGCGGAGGGGAGACAGGGAAGGGGGAACAGAGGGAGAGACAAGGCATGCAACATTCATGAGGATGTGAGAACTCAGGTACATGTTCCTGGCTTGATTACAGTAAACTGGGAATTTACAGACAACAGATGGGGGATAATCCTGGGTGGGGATGATTAGCAGGAGTTAGGAAGGGCAGAGCAGAAGAGGTGGGTTTTGAGGAGGGACTTGAAGGTGTGGAGGGTGGGGGCAAGGCAGACAAGGGCAGGGAGGGAGTTCCAGGTGTGCAGGGCAGTGAGGGAGAAGGGACGAAGGTGGTTGGGGGAGCAGGGGAGGTGTGGGAGGGTGAGGGAGGGGAATCAGGGATAGAAAAGGAGCGGAGTGCTTGAACAGGGGTTCGGAGGGAGAGGTAGGGGGGACCGAGGGTGTGAAGGACTTTTTACGTGAAGACAAGGAGCTTGTACAGAATACGCTCAGGAAGATGGAGCCAGTGGAGAGAGGAAAGGAGAGGAGAGGCTGCACAACATGGTCAAAGCGACGGGCTCGGTGGATGATCCTGGCAGCAGAGTTTTGAACAAAGATGAGGGAAGAAAGGTGAGAGTGGGGAAGGTCAGCAAGGAGGAGGTCACAATAGTCGAGGCGTGAGATGACTAGGGTGTGGATGAGAGCTTTGTCAGAGAAGACAGACAAAAAAGGGCAGATCTTAGCAATGTTGTGGAGGGAAAAGCAGCAAAATTTGGCAATGGAGTCAATGTAGGGTTTGAAGGTAAGGTGCGAGTTGAAGATGAAGCCCAAGCTGCGAGCTTCGGGGACAGGGAGGATGGAGACCCCGTCAATGGGAATTGACAGGGAAGAGGTAGAGGAAGGATTGGGAGGGAAGATAAGGAGTTCATTTTTCACCATGTTCAGTTTGAGTTGGCGTTGAGACATCCAGGCAGAGATATCATAGAGACAGTTGGTGAGACGAGCTTGAACAGAGGGGGAGAGGGAAGGAGTGGAGAGATAGAGTTGAGTGTTGTCAGCGTATAGGTGGTATTGGAACCAGTGGGAGGCAATGAGTTTGCCTAGGGATAGGGTGTAGATAGAGAATAAGAGAGGGCCAAGGACAGAGCCTTGGGGAACCCCGACCAAGAGGGGTAGGGAAGAGGAGAGGGAGGAGTAAGGAAGAGATACATTGAAGGAGTGGTCAGAAAGGTAGGAGGAGAACCAGTCAAGGACAGAGTCCTGGAATCCAAGGGAGTGAAGCAATTGAAGCAGGAGCGAGTGATCAACAGTGTCGAAGGCAGCAGAGAGATCAAGGAGGACACATATTGAGTAAAGGCGGTTGGATTTAGCCATAGGAAGATCATTGGTGATAGGAAGATCATTGGTGATCTTGGCAAGAGCAGTTTCAGTGGAGTGAAGGGGACAGAAGCCAGATTGGTGGGGGTCAAGGGAGGAGTTGGCGGAGAGGAGGTCGAGGAAACGTGAGTAGACAACGGGAGAAGACAATGCATTCAAGGAGTTTGGAATAAAAAGGGAGGAGCAAGACAGGATGGTAATTAGAGGGTTCATAGGGATCCAGAGTGGACTTTTTGAGGATGGGGGAGACAGTGGCATGTTTAAAGGCAGAGGGCAAGGAGCCAGTAGAGAGGGAGAGGTTGATGATGTGCAGGAGGGGAGGGGCAATGGTAGAAACCATGGAGATCAGGAGGCGGGAAGGAATGGGGTCCAGGGTGCAAGTGGAGGGGCTGGAGGAGGAGAGCATGGAGGAGATTTCCTCAAGGGAGGTGGGAGGGAAGAAGGACAGGAGAGAGGTGGGGGGAGGAGGGAGGGGCAGGAGTAGTAGGGAGAGAGGACTTGGAAGTGATTTCCAGGTGGATCTTGTTGATAGAGGTGAAAAAGAGAGTAAGATCCTGAGTGGAGAGAGAAGAGGGAGGAGTAGGGCAGGGGGGGGTTGAGAAGGGAGTCAAAGGTGGAAAACAGGAGGTGAGTGTCCCGGGAGTAGGATCCAGCGTGGGAGACATAGTACTGCTTCTAGTGAGGGAGATAGCAGAATAGAGCAATGAGAGGCAGAATTTGAAGTGGAGGAAATCAGCATGGTAGTGGGATTTGCGCCAGAGGCGTTCAGCAGTCCAGGTGCAGGAACGGAGATGTCAAATGGTGGGGGTGAGCCAAGGGCGAGGGTTTCAGGAGCGAGCCGGGTGGGAGGAGAGGGAGGCGAGGGTGGAGGCAAGAGAGGAGTTGAAGGTGGTGATGGCAGAATCGGGGGAGGAGGAGGAGAAGACTGATGGGAGAAGAGGAGAGAGGGAGGAGCCAAGTTCTGGAGCACAATGGCCTGCAGATCACGGAATGGACGGGGAGATGGGGTAGAGGAGGGGGAGCAGTGGAAGAGGTTGAAGAAGGCAAGGAAATTGTCAAATATGGGATGGGGCTCGAAGGAGAGATCGGAGACAGAACAGTTCCTAAAGAACACAAGATCAAGAGAGTGACCATCAGTGTGGGTGGGGGAGCTAGTCCAGAGGTGGAGATTAAAGGAGGAGGCTAAGGAGAGGAAGCGAGCGATGCAAGGTTGAGAGGGTGCATCAACCTGAATATTGAAGTTGCCAAGGATGAGTGTGGGGATGTCATCAGAGAGGAATAAGGTGAGCCAGGACTCGAACTTGGAGAGAAAGGAGGAAAGGTAGCCGGGGAGGTCGGTAGATGACAGCAACACGGAGGTGGAGAGGGGAGTAGAGGCAGATGGAGTGAACCTCAAAGGAGGGGAAGAATTGAGAGAGGGGAGGGGGGAGGGGTCAAAACTGACAGGGAGAGGGGAGAAGGAGGCCTACGCCACCACCACCCTAGCCTTCGGAGTGGGGCTGGTGGAGAAGGAGAGACCTCCAAAGGAGAGGGTGGCAGGGGTGGCAGAGTCAATGGAGGAGATCCATGGTTTCAGTAAGGGTGAGAAGGTGAAGGGAGATCAAGTAATCTGTAGGGATGTGCGAACAGAATGGGGTTCGGATGTTTGGCCGTTTGGTTCAAAAACCAAGTTCGGGTTCGGTTTTTCGTTTCGGAAACTGAGTTCGATTATGTGGAGTTCGGCACCGCTGCTGGGCTTGAGGGGCTCCAGGGACCCCCAGGGTGCCCATGGCAGCATAGCAGGCCGTCTCAGACACAGCAGCAGCAGAAGAGACCGGGAAGGCTTGGTGCTTGGCACCCCTGGCAGGCAGGCAGGCAGGCTTGGCGCTTGGCCCCCGGGGTGCCCGTGGCACCAGGGCTGGCTGGCCATCTGAGACCTAGCAGCAGCAGCAGCAGCGGAGGCCAGGAAGCTTTGGGGTTTGGTGGCTGCCTGGCACCCATTTTTGGCCAGGCATTGCAGGCTGGCTGGCATCGGTGGAGCAGTGGCAGAGGTCCGGCCAGGGTTGTACTCAGCCAATCTCATGGACACCCAGCCCCTGTCCACCAGCGCACTCATGCAAGTTATGCCCGTCTACAAGAATGAGGAGCAAATGGCTGACGTGCAGTACCAGCAGCAGCGGCAGAGCCCTGGCCAGGGCTGGGTGCCAGGAACCCCTGCTTGGCCAGGCATTGCAGGCTGGCTAGCATGGGTGTGTGGGGGGGGGGCGGGGTGGCAGAGGCCCGGCTCCCACGTGGAGGGTCCTGGACAACCGGCTCTGCTCCTATTAGACACAGACAGCTATTTTGGAGGAGGTATCCAGCATCATCACTGAGGCAGGTGAGGAAACAGCCAAGAGGAGCTTGCTTGTAGGCTGTCTGGCATGGATGGGGGAGCGGCAGAGGCCCGGGCAGGGCTCAGTGCCGGGCACCCCTGCTTGGCTGGGCGTTGCAGGCTGGCTGGCATGGGTGGGGGTCAGGGACCCTTGCAGACAGGTGCAATGATGGATCTCCGTAAGCAGTGGAATGAAGGCCCCAGAACCCTGATGGATAATTTGGTCTCATTAGCAGGTTTCTTAAACAAAGGATATCTGACATAGCCAGTCAAGATGACATAGTGAATAATTCAGTAACACAGTTTGCACCTTGGTTTCCCATACTTGATTTAGTTTTATATTGAATCTAATTTGATGCAAATTCCTAATCCTCATTTACAAAGACCTTTTACTTTATTGCATTTTCAACAATTTGACCGAGCTTTTGAGAGACTGTTATGCTAAGACCCCTTATCATTCTTGCTTGTGTCCCTGTGATTTAAAAGAAGTCGAAGATCTGGTCCATGTACTATTTTACTACCCTTTCTGTTAGGAGTTGAGAGAAAAATGTATCTCCCTTTTGTCAGTGGAAAAATAATTTCTCCTCGGTCAGAAATTAGATTATTTTTTTTCCTTAGCAACTAAGGCTACTTGGATTTTAAAAGATGTAGCCACATATGCTTTTTTAATATTTCGTTACTGGGGGTTGCTATTTCCAGTTAGGAATGATGACTGATGTGTGTAAGTTTTCAATTCTTGTTACACTTTTATGTTTTTAAATTTGTATTGTAAATGGATAATTTTCAGGCAGTGGTAGTTGCCTGAAACTTAAATGTACAGCCACTGTTAATTATAAACAGGGGACTGCTGAAGCCCCGCTTTTGAGGAAACCGCTTGACCTACATTTCTGAAAATGTAACCATGGCTGTAAGTTGTGATAACCATCATATCCACAAAGTTTGAAAAAGTTCTATTAGGAAAATAAAATGTTATAACTGCTTAAATGTTAATTGGTTGTGGTCAAAATGCACACCATCCTCATGTGTTTGAATCATCAATATCTCCTCCCCCTGGATGAGTTGAGCCCCCAAACTTCACAGTCTTCGAGAATGAGGTCAAGAACAAGTGCTTCTGAAATATGATACTGATTGATGCAGCCAAAACCGAGTTATTAGTGATTAAAAATCAGTTCTGCAGATTCGCGCATGCGCACTTGAACTCCTCTCTCCTGTCTGAGATCCGGGGAAGCGGCTGCGTCCTGTCCCCCTGTGAGCTCTGTGGGCTGATGCTCCTGCTGCTGCTTGGTGCCCTGTCAACCCACGCTGATCCCTGACCTGCCCCTCCACCCCGCACCTAGCCCGGACCTGCCACCCCCCCCGGTGAGTCCCAACCTTCCCCCATCCCCGCACCTAGCCCGGACCTGCCCCCTGCTGATCCCCGACATCCCTCCCACATCTAGCCTAGACCTGATCCCCTGCACTGATCGCTGACTTCCCCCCCCCCCCCCCCCCC
>QEPC01012674.1:367526-393745 GCA_003113815.1 Sphenodon punctatus | reverse complement strand
CACCGACCTGGCCCCCAACCCCTGCCCCTAGCTCCTGCCTCCCCGCAACATCCCAAACCCCCACCACCCACAAAACCAAGAAATTAACCAAAACAAAAAACTTTACAATTTAAAAAAAAACTTAAATGCACAAGAGTTTTCTTAAAATACAAACAAAAAAATTCAGTACAATCTTTATCAATAACTAAACTTGCACATTTTACAATTATGAAACTAATTTATTATCATAATTTGACAAGGAACAATTTTGTCAGAGTGCATTAAATTTGTTATTTACATGTATACAAATTGTATACAGTTCATACAATGAAGTAAACAATGTGATTGTAGACATTACACAATTCATTGTACACAATTAAGTTCTGTAAAAACAGACTTAATGCACTCGGACAAAATCGTTCCTTGTCGAATTATGATAATAAATTACAGTTTCATAATTGTAAAATGTGCAAGATTAGTTATTTATAAAAAAATAATTAAAGTATGCATGGTAAGGAATTTAGTATATATATTACTTGTACGTTGATGAGGATAAAATATTTAATATTACTTTAATTGTGAATTTCTATGGTTTTTTGGAATTTATGTTTTATTGCAATGTATGGAGTGGAAGGTTTTTTGAATTGTAATTGTACTGAATTTTTTTGTTTGTATTTTAAGAAAACTCTTGTGCATTTAAGTTTTTTAAAAAACTGTTAAGTTTTTTGTTTTGGTTAATCACTAAATAAATCTATGCTGGTGCTGGTGAGTGGCCTTGGTCAAGTCATTGGGCTCGATCCCATGCCCTGTGGATTGCATGTGTGTGTGTGTGCATGTGCGCAAACTGTGCACAAACTGTGTAGATCTGCATCATGCGCACATTCTGGCCTGCGAAACTGCATGCATGTATGTGCATGATGCGCACGCTCCGCAGGGCATGGGATCGTAGTCATTGTCTCTCAGCCTTGATTCCCTATCTCGCTATCTGTAAAATGGGAATAATAATTACCTACTTCACAGAGTTGTTGTGAGGGGAAACTATGTGAGGATTGAAATGCATAGTCAAAGTCAAACGCATACCCAAAAAACAGCATCCAGACATTCCATGGAAATCTGTTCAGAAATCAAGTGCCCTAAAACTGCAAATCCAAAAATATTGTACACCTCATTTAGTACACTAAATACTAGGGGTAGGAATTTCGGTTCCCCCGGTTTCCAAAACTGCCGGTATTTTTCTGTACCCCGCTCGGACCCGCGCCGTACTGCCGCTGCCACCACCACCAACTGGAGGACAAGTAAGGTGATCTGGGTGGGGGGGGTAGGGCAATCCCTGGGGTGGGGAGTGTTAAACCACCCCCACCTCAGGGATCACCTAGTACCTGCTGGTACGGGCTGGAGCCCACACTAGCAGCTGGACTTTGGGATAAAATAAAATAAAATAAAATCCAGGCTGGGCAGGGTGGGTGGGGGGTGTCCCCCCTTCCACCCGCGCAGTCTGGGAGGGGTAGGTTGGAGGTATCGGTATGGTTTTTCCCCCCATTGATTTCAATGGGGACAGCTCCCCATTGAAATCAATGAAAAAAACCTGTTACCAGTATACCGGTTTTAATCCGGTAAACAGTTTTTTTGTAATCCGGTAACCGGTAAAACCGGTAACCGGTTTTTTGCCCCAAGTCCCACCCCTACTAAATACCCCCATGGGAACTATATAGGTGAAGACTGGGCATGTTGATAAACATGGTTTAATGGGGAAGAGTCAACATGGATTTAGCAATGGTAAGTCATGCCTCACTAATCTGTTGGAATTCTTTGAGGGTGTAAATAAGCATGTGGACAAAGGAGACCCGGTATATATAGGTTATTTTCAGATGTTACGAGATCACAGTCAACCACAGTGAACCACGGTCAATCCCGTGGCGGGGTCAAAGTGCCCTGAACGTCTGTTTTGCGGGCTCCAGATGTTCACCAGTCAATCCCCACCAGGGGTCAAAATCAACCACGCTTCTGGAGCTCCGGCCCGGACCATCTCTGACAGCGTGGTCAAAGAGATTCCCACTGGAAAAAAAAAAGAGGAACGACTGAATGGCAACCACCGGACAGAATCAAGCAACATGATTCCCAGCCAGGGACAAAGCATACAGCATCGCTGCCAGGCAACAAGCAACAACACAGGCCAGGGAGGGAGGTTTAAAGGGCACACAGCAGCAGGGGGACGTGGCGGGATGGAGCGAGGCAGAAGGGAGAGGAGAGCGGAGAGCGAGAGAGCAAGGCAGACCTTACCCTGTGAAGTCTGAAAGCTTGCGCACCTCCACCAACTGGAGTTGGTCCAATAAAAGATATCACTCTACTACTTGTTCTGTCTCTATTACCTAAAAAAAAAGAGTAAAGCCAAAAAGAGCAGGGTAAAGACAGTAGGAAAACAGACAAAAAAAGTTCCGTGGATTCATTGGCAAGAGAGGCCTCTTGGTCTTATAATGATTTAATTAGCTACCAAATTGACAGGAACTGTGGATTACCTGCTGTACCTATATGTGTGAGACAAGGTGGGACCATTCAGGTTTGCCAGTCTTTAGTGAAGTTTGTGAGGTCCTAAGCTACGTGAAGATACAATTTTTTCTTTTTTTCTTTTACTAACTCTTAGTGGTTTACAGGCTTGCCAATTGTGGCTCCTATATAAAAAGAATTCATTTTGCCCCTTAAAATATTGAGCATTAATACATAGACACTCCTTTTGGGAGTTTATTATGATGTAGTATATACATGACCCACTCTCCTTTCTCTGTTTATAGGCTTTTGAGTTGTGGCATTCTACTTTATCATTATATAGAGAGACTACATTCATACAGGTATATCAAATCAAATCAAAATTTATTTACGGCTTTCACCAAAGTATATATCAATATACATAGTTTATGATAAATATCCATTTTGATTCCTTATATTAATACGTTATGTATATGACTGTCACGTTTCATATCATCTTTCTTGTAGTGCATCCCTAATGAAGAGCAATTGCTCAAAACACATTGGATTTTTTAGTTATCTCTTTTAGAAGTTGTATATTGTACAGAGATTGGTTTTGGATATGGACTTTTATTCTATGGATTTTTCATGAACATTATTTTATTTTTGTATTAAATTACAGAAATTAATGATCATTTGCTTTTTGCAGTAGCTGGTGTTTTTTTGTTACAAAAAAAAAAGAGTAAGCCTGTCAGATCTGTTCTATTCAAACTGAAAGTTGTAGTTCTCTGACTTTGATGCTTACCTCAGGCTTACCTACTTTCATTCTGATGATAATATTCCCAGCGTCATTCTTGGAGACTTCAATATGGATATCCTCTCTGACAGTGCTGCTTCACGCTTCCTCTCCCCCCTACCATCCTACACCTCTATCTCCCTATATCACTGTGCCTCACAATCCTCCCCCCCGTTCCCGCCACCGCCCTCTCTCCCCAAATCTAATCTCCATTCCTTGTCTCCCCTCCCCCATCTCAACTGCTTTTCTCTTGTGCCCTGTGGAACTGCCCCTCTTCCATTCACATCCATGACCTCTTCCTCTCCCGATGTCTCCATCTCCTTGTCCTTACTGAAACCTGGATTCTCCCCTGTAACACCGTAACACTGCCACTCCTGCTGCCCTCACTCTTGGTGGTCTCACCTTCACCCACAAGCCACACTCTGAAGGTGGTGTTGGTGTTGGCCTGCTGCTTGCCAATCTTGGAGACTTCAATATCCACGTGGACACTCCCTCTGACAGTGCTTCTTCCCACTTCCTCTCTCTGACCTCTTTGGGTATTTTCAGACGTGATGGGGCCTGTATTGGCCCCGTCACGGAATCACCCTTTGATCCCCCACAGGGATCAAACCGGCACGTCCAACAGACGTGCCGGCTGATCCCGGCGGGGAATTGGGGAGGGGGCGTGGCCACACAGCGCAACGTGAGGCCACACAACCCCGCCCCCCCATGCCGCCTCGCTGCCCACCCTCTGGGGAGACGGGCGGGTGCTGCGGCCAATGCAGCCGCAGTGCCCGCCCGAATTGACCATGGCCCAGAATCCCACTGCAGATTCCAGGCTGTGGTAGCCGTCCAGATGGGGCAGGCCCCTTCATCACGGCGCGGAATCACATTCACTACGCGATCGGGGTTGGCCCCGCCAGTTCCACCTATCACGTGGTGAATGTGATTCCCCGCTGTGATTGACGGGGGTGAACATCTGGGGGGGAACTTCTGTTCCCCCCCATCAGACATTACGGTCCCTTGCTCACCATGTGGGTATTCAGTGAGGTTGAGTGTGGGATCGTAACGTCTGAAAATACCCTCTGTTTGACCTTTGCCTCTGGATGGACGCCCCGACGTACCATGATGGCCATTCCCTTGACCTAATCTTATCTAAAAACTGCTCTCTCTCAGATCTTTCCTTTGATGCCCTTCCTTGTCTCTGACCATCACCTTGCTTCATTCCATCTTTCCCACTCGCCCCCACGTGCCTCCTCAACTTCTCACTCTTTCCGTGACCTTCAGTCTATTGACCCTTTTGACTTTGCTTCCTCTCTCTCCCTCCATCTCTCATCTGTTGCCTCTACCACCTATCTAGGCTCTACTGTCTCCATATTCAAGTCATCCCTTTCTTCCACCCTTAACTCCCATGTCCCCTCTCCTGCTGTCCTATCCATTGCATAAGCCCACGTCCCTAGCTCACCCCTACCATCCGCCACCTCAGATTCTGCTCTTGAGCTGCTTAGATCCTCTGGCAGAAGTCTCGTGAATTCGCTGACTTTCTCCACTTCAAGTTTGCGCTCTCTGCATTTAGCGATGCCCTTTCCCTTGAGAAAGAGTGCTATTATGCCATGTTAATTTAATCCCAGTCCCGCAACCCACGCCGTATCTTCTCCACATTTGCTTGCCTCCTGAAGCCTCCCTGTCCTCCACATCCCTTCCTCACTCCCCATACAGGATCGTCTCCACTTCTTCAACAACAAGATTGATAAACTTCGCCTTGCAATTGCTTCTCAACCCTCTCCCTCGTCCACCTCATTCCCTCATGTTCCCCCTCCTGCCTTTCTTCTCTTCTCCTTCTCCCCAGCTTCTCTTGATGAGGTTACCTCCCTCCTCTCTTCATCCAACCCCTCTACTTTCCCCCTTAACTCCATCCCCTCTCGCCTCCTAACGTCGATTGCCCCCACCGCTGCGCCTTCTCTGCTGCACATCATAAATCTCTCCCTCTCTACTGGATAATTTCCATTGGCCTTCAAACATGCTACTTTCTCCCCTATCCTTAAGAAGGCTACTCTTGACCCCTCCGATCCTTCCAGCTATCACCTCATTTCACTCCTACCCTTTGCTTCAAAGTTCCTGGAGCGGGCTGTCTACACACACTGTCTGGGCTTCCTCTCTTCAAACTCCTCCCTTGACCCCCTCCAATCAGGCTTCTGTCCTCTCCATTCAACTGAGACTTCCCTTGCCAAAATAACTGATGAGCTTCTCTCAGCTATGTCTAAGGGCCTCTACTCTGGTCTTGTTCTCCTCGATCATTCTGCCGCCTTTGACACTATCGATCATGGCTGCCTCCTGGATTTGCTACGCTCCCTTGGTTTCCAGGACACTGTTCTCGACCCTTCATATCTCTTGAACCACTCCTTCAATGTTTCTCTTGCTGGTGCCTCCTCTGTGTCACTTCCCCTCCTCTATCTCGCTTCATCTCCCTTTCCCTTGGGGGAACTCTCTTGGGGAGTTCCCCAAGGCTCTATCTTGGACCCCCTTCTCTTCTCCCTTTACACTCTTTCACTGGGTAAACTCATTGAAGCCCACGACTTCCAGTATCACCTGTATTCTGATGACACGCAACTCTCTCTCTCCATTCCCACGCTCTCCCCCTCCATCCAGACTCATATTGCTGACTGTCTTGATGACATCTCTGCCTGGATGTCTCGCTGCCAACTCAAGCTTAATATGGCCAGGACTGAACTCCTCATCTTTACCCCAAAATGTTTTCCTCCTCTCAATTTCCATTTTGATATATTAGTTACATCTTTTTGACAATATTTGCACTACACACATGCACAATTGCAGGAAATAATGTAATACGAAAATACAAAATGATCAAAATATCCAAACCAAATATCAGAACCCTCCAACCTGAAACAGAACACCCAAAAAGTCAGCTATGTGAATACCCACTTTCTGTTGGGATAGTCTGAAGACTAAGTAAGATTGGAAAGGAACATTAACTAACTAAGGAAAACTAAATACTAAACACATGACCTGTTTCAGTTTTGCAAAGCATTTAAACAATGAAAGCAATCTATAAAATGGTAAATAATAATAATGTAACAACTTGTATTTCTGCAAGGCTAAACAGAGCAGACAAACTACTCATAGCTACACCCAAAAAGTCATCTATGTAAGCACCCACTTTCTTTTAGGATAGGCCTTTTTCACATGAGATGGGCCCATGCATGCCCACACAAATGTGCTGTGTGGGCACTGCCCATGTCACCGCCACCGAGGGTGGATGGGGGTGCCTGCACACTCCTGTGCTACACCCATCTCCATCCACCTCCACCCATTGCCTATGCACCGAGCAACTGACAAAAACAGTGGTTACTCCATCCGTGGAGATGGGTGTGTGCCCATGTAATGGCGACCCTCCCAAAGCCTGCATACACCCATCCCCTCCGCACCACAGCACGTTTAAAATGGGCCATTGTCTGAAAACTAGCTAAGGCCCTTTTTACATGGGCCTCAACGTGGGGGAGTTCGTGTATGCCGCGGTCTGTGTGCGATGGGGGGGAGGGTGTAAACGGGAGCACACCCATCTACATCCACCTCCGCCTATCAACACCCATGGAGCAACCGTCATTTTTGCAGGTTGCTCCGTGCGTGGGGGATGGGTGGAGGTGGGTGTGCATGCATGTGTGCGGGACACACCCCACCGCCCCTCACACAGCGGGGTTTACACTAAACTCACCCACGCATGAACACCCAGATTTCTAGGTGTTCATGCATGAGTGCCACCTGCGTAAAAAGGACCTCTGATTGGAAAGTAACACTAACTAACTAAGGAACACTAAATACTGAACACATGACCTGTTTCAGTCCTACAAAGCACTTGAATACTGAAAGCAATATATAAAATGGTAAATAATAATAAGGTAGCACCTTGTATTTCTGCAAGGCTAAAGAGAGCAGACAAACAGGCATGACTGTTAAAGAAAACACCATCCTCACAGATTCTACCTCTGGGATTTTTTGTTTCTTAACAAAAAGGTGAGGGAGGCAAACTTTGAAATCAGACACTTGCTGCGCATTCTACCTCTGCCCCACCCCCTCCCAACTGAACCAGAAAAGCACAGCAGTGGTTGATATTCTGTTGCTTCTAACTCCCTTGTTCCTTCTATTGTGGATTCTAGTCTGCGAGTCAGTAAGCCTGAAATTTCATAACTTAGATTAAAAAGTGTAGACACACTCAGATCCTGCACTCTCCATTCAGCATGCCCAAAGAGTTTGGTGAGATACTTTCTTCTTTAAAGATGTTGCTTACAAATTCTTGTAACCTACTTCCGTCAGAGGGCTTCCCCCTCATATCACAAGAAGTCAAGGTTTTCTACAATACAGGGTGAAGACTTCTTCATGTTTTATTGCAATAAATGGGCTACAGGTATGCAAGTGGCTAGATTTAATGTTTAGGGTAGGTGTTCAGACAAAAAAACCCCAAAAGCTTCAATATATGAAAATACAAGCAGCCCCGCTTGCCTTTTGAGATTGGAAAGGAATTAGGTTCAGGAAAGGTTAAGCAAGATATTTTGTTCCTTTTAAAAAAACAACTGCCTGCCATCTAAGCCAAACCACTACAAACCTTCCTATTCACTAGCTACTTTGGAGAAGAAGCCGCCAACCCTGCTGCTAGGGCCACTGGCAAAGAATGGCCTTTTATAACATGGATTCTGTTCTATAGAATAAGGTCAGCTCTAGCAGGGAGAGGAGGTTTGTAGTGGACTCTGCTGGCATAATTCAGCTTAGCTCGGCTGGGACCAGTTTTTTAATATCTTCTCCAGTGTTCTCTCTGCAGTTAGTTCAGCAATTAAAGTTCTAATTGCTGAGGTCCTACCTTCAAATAAACTCTCATTAAAATCAATGGGTTTCCCATTAAAATCTCAGTGGCTGATTCAGTTTTGGAAATCCCTTCCCTTTGTAGGTTTGGCAAGGCCTGAGCATTTTCCTGAGCCGATGAAGACTGATTTATTTGGCCATGTGTTTGACTGGTGGGGATAGGTTTAGGATGCTGTTTTAAATGGGGGAAAAGATATATTTTCATACAGTTTGGGTTTTTTAATTAGTTTTATTTTGTGTGTGTGCTTTTATGTACGCTTTGTTATCTATTCCGATCCTTAGGGGAACAGTGAATGATAAATTGAAATAAAATAAATTTAGTCAGGAGAACCGTCTCAGCTCCCAGACCTTTGGCAGGAGACAATACATGATGCTTATGAGAAAATTTCCCATTGGTAGCAATGGGGAAAACACAGCAAACATGGCCCCCTGCTTGTGAGGATTGTGTATGAGGTGATGAAATTCACAGTGGCTTATATACAATTTAAAATTAGAGTTGAAATGACTATTTGCTGCAAATACTGAATTTAACCTTTACATATTCACTTGGGCGCAGCAAATTTGGAGGTCAGATTCAAATCTATTTGTGTGCAAAATTCTTTTGGTGCTTGCAACATAATGCAGGAGAAAGTCACCGAAAATTCCAAATTACAAAGTAAGCTGTGCGAACAAAAGATAGAGGCTGCTCTCACACATGACAAAAATGGGGTATTATAATTGCTTGTGATAATACTGGGCATTAGGCTGCATTCAGTAATAAATAAATAAATAAATATTCTTACACGTGGGGTTGGCAGCAGGAGGGGCGACAGAGTCATGGCAGCGCAGAGGAGCCAGTGGCCAGGAAAAGAGCCGGTGCGAATGGGGATCTGCAGCGGCTTCTCTCACGCATGTCAGGGCAGGATTTTGCGCCCTGACATGCGCGAGAGAAGCTGCGGCAGATTTCCATTCGCACCGACTCTTTTCCCAGCCACCAGCTCCTCTGTGCTGCCGTGTCTCCCTCGCTCCTCCCGCCACCACCGCCACAGATGAGAATGCAGCCTTATAATTGCTGGAGTTTTGTAATGTGTGAATGCACTATTCCCCTTTTATGCTGTGAAATCTTGGGTCATTGTAAGAGCTACCAAATGTGACTTTTACAACGACCTGAGATCTTGCAGCATAAAAATGGTATAGTGCATTCACACATTACAAAAAATTGCGGAATTATAATACCCGATATTATCTTCAGTTATTATAATAGCCCATTTTGTAAGGTGTGAAAGCAGCCAGAGACAAAGTAGTGTGGATGTTATCTTTTGTTATCGTAAAGTATTTATATAGTGCCGGCAATGTAACTATTTGCTCCTTTTCGAGGCCCCCTTGTGGTTACTGGGCAGAAATAATATGGTCACTACATTGGTGAAGGACCAGAGTACCCTGCACTCCCCTTTCAGCTCACCAGTACTGAGCTTGCGGGAACGCACACAGCACCCTCACACCTGCCCCATGTGGTGACAGGTGTTCTGGTAAACACTACATGCCTCTCTTGGCATAAGTCCCATTCAGGCTGCCCCAGAGACAGACTATGTATTATTGGCAGCTAGATATCTTGTTGCTAGGCACACTAGAAGTGTCTAGACAGGCAATTCTATACTCCCGCAGACAGCCCTGTCCCTGCACATGCAGAAGCATTTACAAAGCAAGATGAAAATAGTTTTGTTATGTATAAGGACCCATGAATAATGCACCTGCAAAAATGCCTCAGTGCAATAGAGCATGTTTCATCCCATCAATATGATAAATGCAGGTACAGTTGTTTAAATTGTAGCGATCGTGTTATAATGGAAACACATCTGTGCTTCGCCTGAGGGAACATTAATGTTGTCCCAGTCTTGACAAACCAGTGCATTCCAGGCCCCTTGAAACACTGACTGCGCTACCTACACAATGCAAGTCTTTGGTTTCACACACTTTCTCCCACTTAAAGAAAGCATAGGGAGACGTGGCTGTATTAATAAATGAGGAAGAAAAAATGCCAGGCCCAAATTTTCTGCTGGGGTAAATTAGTGAAGCTCCATTGGAATCAACAGAGTATGAGTAGCTGCAGGATCATGTCCAGAGGAGCAACTGAAGGAAACTGCTGCAGGATGAAATCTTGGGGAAAGGATGAAGGCCAGGGTGTAGTTCACCCAAACAACATTTGAGCAACCATTATTTTTCAATATCTGTTTTTGTTTAGTTTTAGTTTGTTTCTGGTTTTCTGTCTGTTTTCACTAAGAACAATTAAATGGGTGGGACTAAAAACTGGAACTGGACACAAACGGTCAAAATGACACAAATTGGGTAATCGATTGAAGACCACTTGGGTAGTGTTTGCTACTCGGTTTGTTTGTTTCAGGCCTGATTGTCCAGATTTGAGGCGTGCAGGGCTGGCCCTAGGCATGTACAACATGTGCAGTCGCACATGGCCCCGTGCCAGACTGGGCCCCACTCCTGCAGGTAGCAGCCCAAGCCCCTTATCTGAATTATGCAAATTAGGCCCTGCACCAAGACTTTGCACATGGCCCGACAAATCCTGAGGCTGGTCCTGGATGGGTGGGCTTGTTTCAGTTTAGGGGCTGAAATTCGCTTCTCGGATTCTCACTTTTCTCTATGAGAATCAGGGTTCTCAGTTGGTTATTGCAAATGAGAACGAGCCAAGAATTGCCCTGACTCTCGCTGAGAAAATCGAGAATCCTCTTGTTAAAAAAACAAACAAAAACATTTTCGACTCCTTGCCACCACTCCACGTCTCTGCAGGGGCAGGTGGGGAGGTGAGTTGACTGGCGAGGCGGCCACCTCACAGCGAACAATTTTTTAAAAAACAACGACAACACTGGATATGCACAAAAGGGCCACCAGGGCCATTCTGCACATGTGCGGCCCTTTTCTAAAATGGCACTGGGAGCATTGGTGCCATTTTGGAAAAGGGTAGCCATTCCGTGCATGCGCAGAATGGATGCAGAGATGAAGGCACGCACTCAAAGACAGCAGGGGATGGATCCATGGCATTGATCAGGGGTGGGGAACCTCAGGCCCCGGGCCAAATTCAGCCATGGCAAGTTTTTATGTGGCCCCTTTCCAGTTCCTGGATCTGGTCATTGGATCCAGTTCTTACCTCCAATCACTGAAAAACTGAGCTCCAGGGAAGGGAGCAGAGATGAGGTCATGCAAACAAGGAGAGGGGACAGTTCCATGGCACAGATTCATGATTTGGGCCCTCCTTTCCTTGAGTGCATCCCTTCAGCACCCCCACCCCAACTTCTGTGCGGCCCTCGGAGCTTGTGCAAGCTTTCAAAGTGGCCCCCAAGAGGGAAAAGGTTCCCCATCCCTTGCATAGATCCATGATCTGGACCCTCCTCTTGTTTTCCCATCCTGAGTACACCCCTAAATTCGATCTGGCCCACAGAGTTTGTATTAGTTTTCACAGTAGCCCACGGGAAGGAAAAGATTCCCCACTCCTGGTGTAGAGTGGGCACTGATGTTACAAAATCAAAAGAGCATTTATGTGATGGAATAGTATTGTTTGGACTGGATACTTACAGTAAGGCCTTTCTGTCCTGTTGCAGCGAGGTTTGATTTGCCCCACAGAAGATGTGGTCCTAGGCTGCCCATGTGGTTGGCACTCTATAAACCAGGACTGTCTGCCAGAGGTTAATGCTTGTTTGACTATGGATGCCGTGACAGAAGGAGCCCCCCCACCCCAATAGCCTATGATGCAAAACAAACAATATTCATATAAATTATAACCTCTCCTGCCAAACCACTTTATAACCTTCTATTTAGAGCAACCAAGTGCAACAGGGAAGATTGCAAAAGAAAAGGAGTGCACAGGGCCACCTCTAGCTCTGGTCTTGTTATTATGTATGTTGCCACGCCAGGCAAAATAAATCTTGCCCCGTAACTTCCAGAGGCACCCAGCATGCATTCATTCCATTCACAACCTCACACCATAGCCTCTCCCACTTCGCCCCATCCACACAGCACACAGCCGAATCAGAACTTTAGTCAGTGTCTTTGGAAAGTGAGAGGCAGGTTAGGGCTGAAACGCATTCTCGAGCCCCTTGAGAATCTCAGCAAGAATGGTGTTTCTCGCTGAGATTCTCAGGCTCCAGGATCTCATGGGAATCAACAGCCTTGCTGCCATTCTTGACGAGATTCTTGAAGAGTCCCCCAAACAGTCTGTGCATGTGAGAAATGGCTGCCAGGGGGCTGAACTTGTGCCGAATGGCTGCGACAGCCATTTTGAGAATGCAATGCAAAGACCATTTGGGGTTTTTGGAGACTCTTGTGACATTTTTGAGAAACGTCAAAAAAATATTCTATGCATGAACAAAATGGCTGCCAGGGGCTGTGCATGTATGGAACGGCTGTGGAAACCATTTTGCATATGCACAGAATGTTTTTTGAGGTTTCGAGAATCTTGTGAGATTCTCGAAAACCCTGTCAAGAACATGCAAGATCTCTCCTGGGGGTGCTTCAGCCCTAGGTGAATACCTAGGGCAGCGGGCAGCACAACTCTGGGCCTATGGGTTTGTCATGAAGTGCATACACAGAGCAGGGACATTAGGGTAGTCTTCTTCCCTCATGCTTTAACCTGAGGGAGGTAGGGCCACGCTGGAAGGGATGGGACAGAGGGACTCTCCTGGCCCCTTCTGACATGGTCATGTTCCCTTCAGAGCATTGTGACATCCTCGTGATACCCCACGGGGAGGTTGGACCACAACAGAAAGGGGATGGGAGAGACTCTTGGTCGCCCCCCCGCCTGACATGGTCCACCTGCAGGCATTCTGAAGTCACAGTTTCTTCTGGTTATCCTGGTGGCCCATCATAAACTAGAGGAACCAGGGCTTCACCTAGAGATGAAAGGGTTAAAATCTGGTGGCTCCAGGTCAAACCTAGAGTGGTAGTAACTTATTTGTTAGTAAAATAAGTGGTAGTAAAATATATTTTTTTGCTAAAAATAAGTGGTAGTAAAATATTTGTTAGCCGCCCCCTCATACCTACGGCATCTCAGGGTGGCTTACAGCGTAAAAACACACAATAAAATTCATTAAAACAATGTTTTAAAAATACAGTCCCCACCTACCCCACCCTCCCCTTCAAACGCCTGGGTGAACAGCTAGGTCTTACAGGCTCGCCAAAACGCCAACAGACCTGGGGCTGACACTCTAGGGCTGACACTCACCCTCACTATTTTTGCAAATCTCTGCAAGAATTCCACTGAGATTCTCAAAAACAAGAGTGGGTCGAGAATCAGCTGATTCTTGACACATTCTCATGTGAAACTCACATGGCTGAAAAATGACTTTGCGTATGCATAAAATGGCCACTGCAGCCATTCTGCATGTGTGGGCCCTGGTGGCCATTTCGTGCATGTGCAGAAAATCTTTAGGGTTTCGAGAATCTCACAAAATTCCTGAGAACCCTCCAAAACCACTCTGTGCATGTGGAATCCCGCGAGATTCTCAAAAATCTCAGAGAGATCCTGTGAGATCTTGCCAGGGGCTGCAAGAGTCTCAAGTGTTCTCACGAGAACGCACACAATTCTCATTTCAGCCCTAATAGGTATTTTCAGACATTACGAGATCACAATGAACCACGGTGAATACGCACCTGTGGTCAATGTGTCTCAAACATCTGTTTGGCGGCCGCCAGATGTTCACCACGGTCAATACCCGCAATTTGAACCATGCTTCCCAGGCTAGTGGGGGGAATGTCCCGGGAAGGGTGGTCAAAGAGATCCCCAGCAGGGACCAAACAAAAGCAACGTCTGGCCGGGTGCCACGGCCCAGGATCCCCGGCAGGATCCCGGGCCGTGGCGAATCTGGCCCGACGCGGCGTCCGCATTGGCCCCGCCATCCACCTGTCTCCCTGGAGGGTGGGCAGTGGGAGCGTGGAGGGGGCGGGGCTGTGCGGCCACACATTGTGCCGCGTGGCCCCGCCCCCTCCCAGATTCCCCGACGGGATCCCCCCGGCATGTCTGTTACAGCGCGACGGGGTGACCCCGGCGGGGAATGAATGGGGTGATTTCGGTACGGGGCCAACAGGCCCCGTAACGTCTGAAATCACCCAATATCTATTCAGTTTCCCTTGCACAACACCACCTATTGGCAGATTAGTAGAAAGACAGTTTGTTTTATGTTTAAAGAACAGTTCAATACAGACACTACAGTAACTAGAGCTGAAATGGGTAGCTCATTTGCTACACACAGGTAATACCCACCTTCTCAAATACTGTCAGGTATTCAAAGAACCACCAGATCACCGATTGGGTACTGTGATACCCCAAAACAATTGGTAATTTCTGGCACTGTTGTTTCAGTTACCAATCTGGTAAATTGGAATGGAAAATAAACAAAAATCAGGTCTATAAGTTGACATTCTGGGACATCAGGTACCGAAATTGGGTCAAAACTAGGGCTGATGTGGCAGCAGCTGTTACCGCGGCATGATTCCATTCTGCCATTTTGGAATTGCCCGTGCCACACCGCGGCTTTTCTGCGGACATTCTGCTAATTCTGCCGGCATTCTGCAAATTGCAGAATTGCGGAAAAATTGCAGAAACTGTCAGAAAACCACTGTTCCACTATTTTGTGGCGCTGGCGGAATGGCGGAAGTCGTGAAAATGTCATGTTTCCGCTATTTTGCGAAGCCCGTGGAAGTAGCAGAATGAAATTAGCGGAACTGCGGAAGTAGCAGAATTAAACTAGCGGAATGAAAGCCTCTGCCATGCCATACCACTAATCATGGAAATGCTGTTTCCAGCGGAAATAGCTACTGCTGCGACATTCTGCTACAACCCTAGTCAAAACTGCATACTGATGATCAGTACCTGATATTTGAAAGTGGATTTGGATCCTGGAAATTTGACAGGTATACCTGTTTTTGCAGGTACTCATTTCAGTTTTAGTGGTAATCCCTAGGGCCGTTGATACCTGGAGCCTGCAAGGGGTTCCCAGTACCTGACTGCTGCTGGATAAGGCATCTATCTTTTCTAGCAAGTGGCCTGGCCCTGGGATTGAGTAGGCCACAAAGAACTCCTTCAATCAGGAAACACCCCGATCTCATCGTAACCAAGCCAAGTACTTGCACTTGAGACCTCGCATCTTCATGAATGTTAGACCCCTTGTCTCTCCCTCTGTTCCCCTTCCTAAGTCTCTCCCCCAGCTCCTGTCTCTCAGATTGTAAGCCCTAGGGGCAGGGACCGTGTCTATTTTATTACTTTGTAAAGTGCCAGGTACACTGCTGGCGCTATATAAATGTTTGTTAATAATAATAATAATAATAATAATTATTATTATTATTATTATTATTATTAACAAACATTTATATAGCGCCAGCAGTGTACCTGGCACTTTACAAAGTAATAAAATAGACACGGTCCCTGCCCCTAGGGCTTACAATCTGAGAGACAGGAGCTGGGGGAGAGACTTAGGAAGGGGAACAGAGGGAGAGACAAGGGGTCTAACATTCATGAAGATGCGAGGTCTCAAGTGCACGTACTTGGCTTGGTTACGATGAGAATGACAGCAGGCAGGTCCATGTTGCAAGGATAAGGGTAAACCGATCGTAGGTATAGGAATAGTGGCTCAGCAGGATAAAGAGTCAGACAGAGCAGAGCGAAAGAGGTGAGTTTTAAGGAGAGATTTGAAGGTATGAAGGGAGGGGGCAAGGCGGATGTGGACAGGGAGGGAGTTCCAGGCATGGGGGGCAGCAAGTGAGAAGGGACGAAGGCGCTTAGGGGAGCAGGGAAGGCGTGGAAGGGTGAGAGAAGGGACAGAGGAGGAGCGAAGTGCACGGGCTGGAGTATGGAGGGCGATAAGTGCAGAGAGGTAGGGGGGAGCAAGGTTGTGAAGAGCTTTATAGGTGAAGACTAGGAGCTTGTGCAGGATTCGTTCAGGAAGGGGAAGCCAGTGAAGCGAAGAGAGGAGGGGCTGCACATGGTCGAAGCGACTGGCGAGGTAGATGACCCTGGCAGCAGAGTTTTGGACAGAGATGAGGGGAGAAAGGTGAGACCGGGGAAGGCCAGTGAGAAGGAGGTTACAGTAATCGAGGCGAGAGATGACCAGAGCATGAACAAGAGTTTTGGCAGACGAGACAGAGAGAAAAGGGCGAATCTTAGCAATGTTATGGAGGGAGAAGCGACAGGATTTAGCAACAGAGTCAATGTAGGGTTTAAAAGAAAGGGCTGAGTCAAAGATGAAGCCTAGGCTACGGGCTTGGGGGACAGGCAGGATGGTGACTCCATCAATAGTTATTGACAGTGAGGAAGGAGAGGAAGGATGAGGGGGGAAGATAAGGAGTTCAGTTTTAGCCATGTTGAGTTTGAGTTGACGTTGAGACATCCAGGTAGAGATGTCAGAGAGACAGTTGATGAGACGAGCTTGAACAGAGGGAGAGAGAGAGGGAGTAGAGAGATAGAGTTGAGTGTCATCAGCATAGAGGTGGTATTGGAAGCCATGGGAGGCAATGAGTTTGCCTAAGGATGAGGTATAGATCGAGAAGAGGAGAGGGCCAAGAACAGAGCCTTGAGGAACACCAACTGAGAGGGGGAAGGAGGAGGAGGCGGAGTTGGAGAGAGACACATTAAAGGAGCGGTCAGAGAGGTAGGAGGAGAACCAGTTATGGACAGAGCCACAAAAGCCAAGGGAGTGAAGGGAATCCAGCAAGAGTGAGTGGTCAACAGTATCGAAGGCAGCAGAGAGATCAAGGAGGACAAGAATGGAATAGAGACGTTTAGATTTAGCCACCAGAAGATCGTTGGTGATCTTAGCGAGAGCAGTTTCAGTAGAATGAAGGGGGCGGAAGCCAGATTGGAGGGGGTCAAGGGAGGAGTTGGAGGATAGGAAGTCAAGGCAGCGGGAGTAGACAACACGTTCAAGCAGCTTGGAAGCAAAAGGAAGGAGTGAGACAGGACGATAGCTAGAAGGGTCAGAGGGGTCAAGAGTGGACTTTTTGAGAATAGGAGAGACTGTGGCATGTTTGAAGGCAGAAGGGAAAGAGCCAGTAGAGAGGGAGAGGTTGATGATGTGCAGGAAGGAAGGGGCGACAGTGGGAGTAATGGAGGTGAGGAGGCGGGAAGGAATGGGATCAAGGGGGCAAGTGGAAGGGTTGGAGGAGGAGAGCAGAGAGGAGATTTCCTTAAGGGAGGCAGGGGAGAAGGAGGACATGAGAGAAGGAGGGGGAGGAGGGAGAGGGGTGGGAGTGGGAAGAGAGGAGTGGGAAGCGATGTCGAGGCGGATCTTGTCTATCTTGGAGGTGAAGAAGGAGGCAAGATCCTGAGCAGAAAGGGAAGAAGGAGGGGGAGGACAGGGAGGCTTGAGGAGGGAGTCAAAGGTAGAGAACAGGCGGCGAGGGTCCCGAGAACAGGACTCAATGCGGGAGGCATAGTAGTGTTGTCTAGCAAGGGAGATAGCAGAAGTAAGGGTGGAGAGACAGAATTTGAAGTGAAGGAAGTCAGCGTGAGAATGGGATTTGCGCCAGAGTCGTTCAGCAGCACGAGTGCAAGAACGGAGGTGGCGGATACTAGGGGTGAGCCAAGGACGGGGGTTGTGGGAGAAGGCAGGGCGGGAAGAGAGAGGGGCATGGGAGTCAAGTGTGGAGGAGAGAGAGGCGTTGAGAGCAGAGACAGCGGAGTCAGGGGAGGAGGAAGAGAAGACTGTAGGAAGAAGGGGAGAGAGAGAGGAGGCAAAGTCCAGGGGATCAATAGCTTGAAGGTCACGGAAGGGGCGTAGAGAAGGGGAAGAGGAGGGGGGACAGTGGGAAATGTTGAAAGAGGCAAGGAAGTGGTCTGATATAGGATGAGGATCGAAGGAGAGATCAGCGACAGAGCAGTTTCTAGAGAGGACAAGATCAAGAGAATGGCCATTAGTATGGGTGGGGGAGTTGGTCCAAAGGTGGAGGTTGAAGGAGGAGGCTAGGGAGAGGAAGCGAGAGACTGAGGGCTGAGATGGGTCATCAACATGAATGTTGAAGTCACCAAGGATGAGAGTGGGGATATCAACAGAGAGGAAGAAAGTGAGCCAGGACTCAAAGTCAGAAAGAAAGGAAGAGAGAGGACCAGGGGGACGGTAGATGACAGCAACACGTAGATGGAGGGGGGAGTAGAGGCGCACGGAGTGAGCCTCAAAGGTATGGAAGGAGAGAGAGGGGGGAGGAGAAATTGGTTGGAACTGACAGGATTTAGCAAGAAGGAGGCCCACCCCACCACCCCGTCCTTCAGGGCGGGGTTGGTGAGAGAAGGAGAGACCCCCACAGGAGAGGGTAGCAGGCGTGACAGAGTCCGAGGGAGTGATCCAAGTTTCAGTAAGGGCAAGGAGCTGGAGGGAGCGAGAGAGGAAAAGATCATGGATATAGGGAGCTTTACTGATAGATGAGCGACAGTTCCAGAGGGAGCAGAAAAATGGTAGTTGATGAGGGGGGAGGCAAGGAATAGGGATAAGATTGGGAGAAGGGGAGCGTCGTGGTAGGCTAGAGACAGGAGGAATAGGGATAAGATTGGGAGAAGGGGAGCATCGAGGAAGGCTAGAGACAGGAGTGGAAGGGGAGCAATGAGAGAAAGTAGCCAAGGGAGCAAAGGATGTATGGGGGAGGTTAGAGAGTGGTGATCGGTTGGGGGGAGGAAGAAGCTGGGAGGAGAAAAGTAGAGGAAGAAAAAGATGGACAGGAAGAGGAGAAGGAGAGGAGGGAAAGAAAAGGCGAGAAAATAGGGCAGACATGTTAGTGAGTAAGATAGGAGGGGGAAGTACAGTAGAAAAGAAATGGAGAAAAGTACCTGTAAGGCGCGCGCCTTTAGGCCCGCTGGTCGGTGGAGCTTGGGGCGGCAGGAAGGCCAAGCCCCAGGAGAGTCGTGGTGTCCTCGAGCGATGACAGCCGAGGATGCTGGGAGCGTATGCAGATGAGCTGCAACCTCACCAGTCCTGCAACCTCACCAGTTAAAGCGGAGTTAGGTGTGTGTCTGTTTTCATCCTTACAGTGGGGCAGGGGGCAGGGAGGAGAGACATGCGGCTGCCCGGCCACACACCCCTCACAGCTGCCATATGGATGCCTATTACAGGGAGCCATGGCTGGCCGCCGCCACCATAGCAACATCTCAAGCCGGGAGAAGCCAGTGTCAGGAACACACTTTCCCACCCAGTTCGTCCACTCTGGCCTGGCTGAGCGGAAGCTGAGTGTGAACTGTGGACCCACTGTGATCCAGGCCCACATTTCTGGCCCTACCACCACCCTGGACTGGGTTTGTACAGAGCCCACATCTGGTGGTCCTGGAACAAATGTGACACTGGCCCAGCCAGTCCAAAGCAGGCCCTACTGGGCTAGAGTCATGTCTGTGAACACCCTAGGGGTGGGGCAGTCACAGAGCAGATGCACACCCATTAGATTAACCAGCTAGAAGTAGGATGATTTTTTAATTTATTATTTGAGAGGATAGAGTTACTCAAACCCCATTAGCATGGCCCTGCTGGAGTGCTGAGGGAAGCAGGTGACACTTAGTGTGGCTGGGGTGGATTTACTGGTGTGTAGATGTAGGCCCTTTTTACACAAGACGGTACCACTCACGCCCACGCAGAGGATCTGTGTGGGCATGAGTAGTCCTATCTTGTGTAAATCCCGCAGCGGGTGAGTAGGGGTGAGTGTGTGCTCCCTTGAAACATGCACCCCCACTTACGCCCCCCCCATATCCCCATGAACGGAGCAACCGGGGAAAACTGAGGTTGCTCTGTGCTTGGGGGTGGGGTGTGCCCGTGTGCACCGGCATGCACCAGCTGCGGCACACCCACCCACCTCCTACACAGCCACAGCGTGTCTAAAAAGGGCCATAGCCATGGCCGTGACTCACTTCTTCCCACTGCAGGACAAGTGCCTTGACCATGAAGCCATGGAGAAAACAAGCCCTTGCATTTTACAACACAAATACAATAGCAGGAACTGAGATCAAGTATCTTCCCTCCCAGGGGCCACTTTGAAAATTCGAACCAACCAGCTCCAAAGGCTGCGTCGAAGCTGGGGATGGGGACGCTTAAGGATTGTACTCAGGAAGAGGAGGGTTCAGGTATTTCACCTGTTCCATATTCTCGTGGCATCTCCTCGTCTCTGTACACTTACCCTGAGCTCACTTTTTCAGTGCTGCGGGAAGAAATAGATCCGGAGGCCAGATCCAGGACCTGGAAAAGTGACAGATAAAAACCAGCCACAGGCCACCTTTGCCCCCCAGGCCTGAGGTTCCCCACCTCTACTTTAAACTGGGGGTGGAGGACTCATCTGAGAAATGTTTTTGACCCTTTCAGCCCCAAGTAATGGACCACCAGCAAATTTACAAATCGAAGGGGCAGGAAGCTTTCCTTACTCCTTTCCAACATAGCCATGCCCCTTTTCTGAGCCCTGTGATGTCACAGCCGTAAAAAAGTGGACATGTTATGCCAGAAAGGGTGGACAAGCTTCTACACCCCCATTCCTTTTGGTTGTAGCCATTTTTATTTAGAGTCTTCTCAAAGAAAACAGCAGGCCTGTTAAAACATATGTCTGTTAAAACTGAAATGTGGTGGAGCCCAGAAATAGATAAAAAACCTGTGAGTAAAATGGACAGTGAAGGAGAACAGGCTTTAAAGTAGAAATTGTTGAGCAAGGAAAAATTGTCTCTTGCAGACAACATTGTTATCTTGGTAAAAGTCTAGGGATGGGCGAAGAGATGGCGGTTCAGGTTCGGCCATTCGGTTCGGTCTGGTTCAGCTCGGCCGTTCAGTTCAGCTGTTCTGTTCGTTCGCCGTGTTCGGGTTTGGCAGTTCGGTTCGGTACTGTTCGGTTCGGCCGTTCAGAAAAAGGCTCTCTGTGCGAGGAATGATGGCCCCAGATCCATGACGATGGCCCCTGGGGCTAGAGTGGCAGCTTCTAGGTATTGTTCACAGACCTCCCTGCCTGTAACTTGGCCCCAGAACCCTGGCAGTGGGTCCTGGGACTGAAGAGGCTGTTTCTTGATGCTTTGGAAAATCGGCTCTCTGTGTGAGTAATGATGTCCCTAGACCCATGTTGTTGGGTCCTGGGGCTAAGGTGGCAGCTTCTAGGTATTGGCCACAACCCACCCTGCCAGTAACTTGGCCCCAGAACCATGGCAGTGTGTCCTGGGGCTGGAGTGGCTTTTTCTTGTATATATATAAGAGTTTTGTACCCCTCCCTGCGTTCTTTGTGTTTCCCCCTGTGTTATATTGTATATATAGATAGATAGATAGTTATTAGATAGACAGTTACTAGATAGATATACATAGTAGATAGCTTAGTTATAGAGAGAGTTAGAGATACGATGTGTTTGTAGGACAAGGCCTTTGTAGTTAATTATTAGGATATTCCATTTAGTTCAATAGGTTTTAGAATAGTTAATAGCAGTTAGATTTAGTGCATATATATATATAACTGCTATTATATATATATATATGCACTAAATCTAACTGTTCTTAACTGTTCTAAAACCTATTGAACTAAATGGAATATCCTAATAATTAACTACAAAGGCCTTGTCCTACAAACACACTGTATCTCTATCTATCTCTATAACTAAGCTAACTACTATGTATATCTATCTAGTAACTATCTATCTAATAACTATCTATCTATATATACAATATTACACAGGGGGAAACACAAAGAACACAGGGAGGGGTACAAAACTGAAATGAAAATCAATCTAATAATAAATAATCCTACTGTAAATAAATCCAAAACTTAAAACAGGGGAAGGGAATCAGGGATGGAATAAGAGGGAGAGGGAAAGGATTCAATGGAGGGGGGAGGGAGGAAGGAAGATTGAACAAAGGGAACACAGGGAGTGGTAAAAACAAAAAAATAACACCGAAATCTATCTAATATAATCTAAATAAACGATAATATGGAGGTCGATGGGTTGGATGTGTGAAATAGGAGGAGGATGGCAATGGATTGAGGCGTACAAAACTGCTGGGATCGGGAGCCTTCTGAAACGCCTGATGTTCAGGAACAGTGACTAGTTCAGAATGAGTTTTGTTTCTTGTTGCGCCCACCTCACCGCAAGCCCCATTGGCTCCATGCAACCTAACCCATGGCCAATCGCAGACTGCGAAGCCAGTGGTCTAAGGCGAAAAGGGATGGTGATTGGGTAGGCTGGCTGCTACTCCAAGCCTCTCCACCCCTGGTGCCTGGAAGTCTGCTCCTCAGAAGACTTCCCCTCCCTGTCACGTTTTGCCTTCCAGTCACACATTTTTGCCACCCAAACTCACCCGAACGCGATCCGAACTGACCAAGCTGTTCGGTCATTTTGATGTTCAGAACTGAGTTCGGTTCAGCCTGTTCGTGTTCAGATTCGAGTTCGGTCGTCCAAACAGGCCGAGTTTGGGCCGAACTCCGAACATCTGAACCGCGTTCGCCCATCCCTATAAAAGTCTTCACAGAAAGGCTGGATCAGGAAAAACTCTGCTCAATTGAAACAGATTTCTTAAGGTAGCAGACAGATCTATTCCATTTAAAGGAATGTGGTCCACCCTCACTGCAGGAGAGGGTCTGGTCCGGGGCAATTAATTACTGGTTCAGGCTTTAGTTGAGAATGGCCTCTCCTCTGTCCTTACTGGTGGCCGAAGACAGGATATCGAATATTTGGGTGAAGTTGGTAGTAGAGAAAGTTAAGAAGTTGGGCTTAAACACAGAAGCTTTTGCCCCGGTGGGTTACAAAGGTGCTAAAAAGCTAGTACTGAGGAGATTGTTGGATAGCACCCACCAGGAAATGAGATCGGTAACTGGGGATAGTGGGACTTTGGCCTCTTACCTGCAATGTGCTAACTATTGCCTTTCACCATTGCCCTATTTGGATAGCGGTCTTACTCCACAGACTAGGAGGCTTTTTCTTTCAGCTAGATTTAACTGCTTTCCATCAGCCTTAGTTGAGGGATGGTATAAAGGTACTCCACTTGCCGAGCGGCTATGTCAATGTGATCTCCAACAAATTGAATCTATGAAACATCTACTTTTGGATTGCCCCTCTTTTGCCAAGGCACATAGGAGACTTATTCTCCCTTTGTTCGCCCCCTTTCCTGGTCGCCCTGGGGAATTCTATGTAAAATTGCTCCTGGACAATCGTTCCAGCATTGTGACGAGGGATGTGGCCTTATATTTAGCGCACATTTTTACTAGGAAGTTACGTCAGGATGGTTTTCCAGGACTGAGTTTTGGATTCTGAAACTAAAGGGGAAACTACAAATGTCTGTCTTGATTGGTCCGGGTCAATTAGTGAATTCCATTTTGGCTCTATTGTTATATTTGGTTGTTGTATTTTGTATTTTATATTACTTTTATATTCCTTCTTCCTTTTACATTTTATTGATACTGTTTGTATGATTTTATGGCTGCCCTTTGTCGGCTTGTAGCGAGTGTAATGGCCTTGGCCATGCATTAAAGTACTGATGAAAATACAGAAGTACTCAATTTAAAGAAATCATCTTTGTAAATAGTGATAAGGTCCTTTTGTTAGAAGTATTATGCTGGCATAGGGAGATTTGGTTGTACAAAAGATATTCCATGCCAGTAATCCAAGTTCTTCAGCTGTTTTCCTGATATCCTTGCTGAAGATCTCCTGTTTCTTAATCTTTTACTCTTTTACTAAATACTTTTATTTTATTTATACCTGTATATTTTGTAAGAAATAGATTTTGTCTATTATAAGGTGTTAAGTTTCTCTTAGTGTAAACTGTATTCATTTTGATTTTTTTAAGTAATGCTAAGTCAAATGAAACTGAATTTCTGTAATCACTGAATTTTGAAAAGGAAAGAAATAATTTTCCTACTGGAACATTTAAGCCAGTGTGGTGAAATGACTAAGTGCACAGTACTTGGATTGGGAGATGGGGTGGACAGGGCCCCGGGGGGCTCCAGTTCAAGTCCCTCCTTAGCCACAGACTCACTGGGTGACCTTGGGCCAGTCAATATATTATCTTAGCCTAACCTACCTCACAGGGTTGTTGTGAGAATTAAAAGCTGTATTAATTTGTTAAATGTGAAGCACTTTGTGTTCCATGGAAGGGGGGTTCTATATAAAAATAAAGATTATTATTATTATTATTATTATTATTAACCAAAGTAAAAGATCCTGCTTTTAGGTCCAGTTTCCCCCTCAGTTTCCCCCTAAAGTCTATATGGTGCAACCCCAACCTTTCCCCAAGCATCATGACTTGATCGTGCTCAGAAAATGGGCATGGCTAGGACAAAAAAGGTGGATCAAAGTTTCCAGTCCCCAAATCTCATAGGTTTGTCAGTGAGGTCAGTATCACCCAGGATTTTGCTTGTGATGGACAGGTCAATCATGATCAACCTCTTGGCCACTCCTCCTATAAGCATTTATTCAGCTGGCGTAGAAAACTGGCACAATATCCATACTCTCTGTACTCTCTCCATTGAGAAGCTGTTCCAAGATGAGGGACACCATCACCCCACAGGAAAGCCAATGGACTGATCTTCACCTGCAAACTCCAGCAAAAGTCAATGAGATCTGCATGCGCTCAGTGCCTCTGGAATTACCAGCCACAATAGAAACAGAGGCTATTAAAGGTCCAGAAGGATCAAACCTTAGGTAGTTGCCATGACATTAATGATCCCTCCCCCCCTTTTTTTTCAGTCAAGTTTCAAATCACAGACACTTGTGACTGTCGACACATAGGTATTTTCCTTGGTAGCACAATGACTCTGATAGGAAAATATCACCAACTCAAAAAGAAAAGACCTAAAAGGAGTTTACACTAATGGACTATTAAACATTTAATGCTCTGTTAACAAAATGGTTATTTCTCCATTAAGCATTATCATGACCTATGCATACTTTATGAACGAGGCTGTTGTCCTTGAGAGACGATCGCACACTGTATACGTTAAAAATAGATTGAGACAATGTGAGGGCAGGGTGTAACTTACCCTCACAGCTCTGCTGATGTCACACAACCTGAGAGCACAGCTCTAGTGATCCGTGAGTCGGTCCACAGTTCAGTGTTACAGGTGAATATTGACAGTGCTCAATTTGAAAGAAAAAAGAGGTGCCAGGGCTCAAACATGTCCTGAAAGTCCTGTCCCTCGACCATGGAAACATGGGGAGGTGGATATTCAGAGAAGCCAGTGCAGCCCAAACACTCTTTACCAGACAGTTGATAAGTATCAGTAGCAGCCTCCTCCTTGCCCATTCACAGGTGTCCCCTCCTGGGTAGATCCGAAATAATGATTCAAGCATTTGTCAAAAATGACTCATTTGCTGCTGTCCTGATGATTAGGGAACACGCAGAGTAAGGCCACACAAGGTGTTAATCCACAGTGGGAGACCTCACCCCACATTAGCCTATGATACGACTGACTGTCAGGCCGCTGGCTGGCAAATGTTTTTGCCCACTTCCGGCCTGGGGTGGGCATCTGGCTGCTATTCGATGCATCCACCAGAGAAGGTCGGCGATGCATCGCAGGCTACTATTGCCCCACCCAGGGCAATGTTGTGTAACGGGCCACCTCCCACTAGGCTGTCCTTCCCCAGGGTGAGCTCCACTGCACTGCCACCATAGAGCCATGGGCAGAGTTGGCCATTCCTGTGCATCTTCATCACATCAAGGGATGGGTGCCTGCCCATGTGGACAGCTCCTTGGCACAGGCCCACCCTAGGGCATGACAGGTCTTGTGACAGTGGCCTACCTGGTTTCCCCATAGGGGGACAGAAATCCACTGGGCCAAAGTGTGGCAGCTGTATTTGCCACATCTGGGGCATGTGGCCAGTCCAGCCAGTTCTGTCTCATCATGTGACTTTACCCGTACTCATTCGCACAGGTTTTCATTTTCCATCTTCAGAAGGGACAAAAGTGACAGCAAAAGTGCCAAGAAGTGTTGTTAAAGTGCCGATGGAAATGCTGAAAGCAGCGAATGAGTGGAAAGAATCATGAATGCGAAAATTAGCACGGACATTCGGCAAAGTTTCCCAAAAGACAAAAAATCATGTTGATTCGCGAACGGCCATTTTCACAGCAGCTCTCATCTTGAGGTTGGTGGTTCCGCAAGAGTAGGGGTGTCTGTGTGTTGTTTCCACCATCAGCTATTTGGCACTGTGTGTGTGTGTGTG
>QEPC01012674.1:338447-360985 GCA_003113815.1 Sphenodon punctatus | reverse complement strand
TACAAAACTGAAATGAAACTTAAAGCAATCTAAAAATCCTACTCAACGCCTGCTGTTCAGGAACAGTGACTAGCTCAGAAGGTGTTGGGAAGGAGGGAGGCAGATAATTAGTTTCGTTTCTTGCAAGCCTCTCCACCCCTGGTGCCTGGAAGTCTGCTCCTCAGTGACTGACACCTCCCTTTCATGCTTGACCTTCCAGTGAACCTTTTTTTGCCATCCGAACTCATCCGAACGCGATCCGAACTGACCGAACTGTTCGGCCATTTTGCCGTTCGGTGTTCAGTTTTTTCGGTATGTTTGAGTTCGGGTTCAGATTCCAGTTCAGTCGTCCGAACAGGCCGAGTTCGGGCCGAACTCCGAACTGCCGAACTGCGTTCGCCCATCCCTACAGGGGACATCACACCCACCACCTTATCCACCAGCATCCTTTGTCTTGTCGGGATTCAGCCTCAGTCGGTTCACCCTCATCCAGTCCCCCACAGCCTCCAGACACTAAATAAGCACCGAGACTGCCAGGTCTGGGTGGGATGAAAAGGAGAGATAGAGTTGGGTGTCATCAACATATTGATGACACTGCACACCATACCGTCTCACGACCTTGCCCAGCAGCTGCATATATACGTTGAACAGGAGAGGGGACAGAATGGAATCATGTGGGACTCCACACAAGAGGTCGCGGGGAGCTGAAAAACAATCCCAGAATACCACCTGCTGAGTTCTCCTGGCCAGGAAAGAATGGAACCATTCAAGAACAATCCCGTCCATCCTGGCTTGGTCCTGCAAACAAGTCACCAACATCTCATGATCAATGGTATCAAAGGCAGCTGATAGATCTATCAGAATCAGCGGGGTCGAGTGACCCTGATCCAATTCATGGTGGAGGTCGTCAACCAAGGCCACAAGGGCAGCCTCAGTGCCATAGCCTGGACGAAAGCTGGACTGTGAGGGATCCAGAAAACTGATGCTGTCCAGATGCCCATGCAGCTGACGAGCCACTACCCATTCAATAACCTTCCCATAATGGTGTGGGAAAGAGAACCAGCCTAGAAATGGCCTCTGGGGAGGAGAGAGGACTGCCCCAGAGAATTTCCCTGGGGAGGAGAGCTCCTCCAGTGTGGTGGGGGAAGCTTCCCTCTTTAAAAGGAACCTTCTACTCCTGAGACGAGCTGCTGAGGTGTGCTAGAGCTAGGGCTGAAATATAAATTTTGCTCTGTTCCGATTTCACCTGAAACTAGGCGTTCTGTTTGGTCTGAATGAAATCAGAACAAACAATTGATCTGATCATTTGTTCTGATCGGACTGAATGAAATAGTAAAAAGACACATCCATTTGCACATGAGTTTTTACACATGTGTATTGGCGCTACCCATATCCAAAATGGTGCCAGCACCGCCTTTTTGAATATTGGCAATGCTATTTTGCACATGTACAAATGACCTTTTAATAATAATAATAATAATAATAATAATAATAATAATAACAATAATAATAATAATTTTGACTGGGATTTAGGTCGGAATTCTGTCCAAAATAAAAGGCAACTGATCTGTTTTTGCAGAAATGTTCACAAAAATGGAACAGTTCCAAATCAGCCCCTACCTAGAGCTGGGAGCCAGCAGGAAGCATCCTGGTTGATAGCTTGAGGGTGACTCCTGGATCCAGTGGATTGGAAGCACCATAAGTTTGGTCACCCATACCTTAGTGGTAGAGATGGCTGAGTGTATCTCAGAAGAAAGCCCGTATTTCTGTTGCATTCACACATGTTGTGAGTGGCAAGGTTTGGGGTAATTAATGATTACTTACTAGCTTGACATGTAGTGATGGCTAATTACCATGTAGGTAGTAATTTAACAAATAAATTGTGATTGCTCATAAGAGTTATCTCTCCAGTTCTGGAGATAAGCAGTAATCATGAGTGTGTGGTGGCTTTCCACATATTTCTGAGCATCCACACAGAGAAACCAGAGGTTTCTTTACCATGGGATATTGAATTTCTCACCTTAAAGTCTGTCATATGTGATTTTCAGATGTAATTTGATCTATATGGAGAGCTTCCTGATTTATAACAGCATGAGGAGTAGAGCAGCCTTTAGGAAGATTGTTCCAGGCTGACCTAATATTGTTCCCTTTGAATGAGCAGAGACTGGATTTGATCAGGCTTTAGGAGTCGCATTTTCAGTCTCTACTGGAGCAAAAGGGGTAAGGTTAGACATTCCTGTAACTGGAGCCAATTAGAAGCAAGGATTTCCCTTTAATCACCAGGCTTGGCTAGCAGGATCAAGGAACCAACTTAGAGATTACCAAACTGAACGTTAGGACCCCAAGTGGCATCATGATGTTTGTGGTTGGGACCACGGCACAATCCTGATCTCTCTCTCTCTCTCTCTCTCTCTCTCTCTCTCTCAATATCACACACACACTTCATGTTAGAGTTGAAATTATTATCGGTTGTTATTTGGTAAGTGGCCAGAACTGTGGTATCCAGCCCACATTAGCAAGGACCAATTAGAGAGCAGTATCCATTTATTGATTGTTGTTTTAACTGGATAATCATTTTACCAATTTACGGTGGGACCAATCCTATTACCTGTGTGAGCCGCGTGGTACATGTACGTACCCATTGCATGGACATTGTGCCATGTGCAAGCTGTGAGGAGGAACCCGCATGGAATCCCACATACACGGTGTTTGGGATTGTGGCCCATGTTCCCATATAACACCACAGTACGCTGTCTGCCATATTGCCATTTAATGTATTGCCCATACTTACTTTAACTGTTTATTTCCTCACTGCCCTTCCAGACCTAGATTCAGACTAGTAACCGTAACTTTCAGTTACACTGCAATACAGTAACGGCAATACGGTAAACTAGTTAACCACTGCGGTATTATCTGGTTATTCAATTTATTGCAATCAGTTAACATATGGATAACCATTAAACTATCCAGAATGGCAAATATTAAGTAAAGATAATAAATTTAGTCTACTTTTGCATTTTGTTGGTGTCTGGGGTCACAATGTTTCGAAATGAGGTTGCACAAGCAAAACTTTAGAACCACTAACCTAACCACTATTGCAAAGAACAGTTTTCCCGGCGCACCCATGGCTGCTAAGTCTCAGGATCGAAGGGGTTTCTTGACGCCTGAAATCATGAGGCTTGTGATGAAAGCTGAGAATCACAGCTGATATATTTTTATAGAAGGTGAGAATCACAGCTTTCATTTTGATAAAATGAAGTGTTTAGCCCCTCACGGTTGCCAAGAAAAGTTTTGAAACATGACTGCCATGTGCCGCCCTCAGGACTCAGAATTCCAGGGACAAATCAGAACCCAATCTTTACTGTTTAGCTTGTTCAGAGGGTCAGTCGAGACTGGTTCAGGCCATAGAGGGAATGTGCCTATGTGATAGCCTCTTTAAACTGGCTAGGCCAAATCCACTCCACAGCTGGGGTTTTTTATTTGCCCACTTCCCAGGTTTTGCATCTGGCCTGTGGATCCAGTCCTTTCCCTCAAGCACAGGAAGAGTGAGCTTGGGGAAGAGAGGGATCTGAGCTTGTGGAAGAGAGGGATGACTAGGGCTGAAATGAGCAGCTAAATTGCTGCTTGCAAGCAATTTTGCCATATCAGGAACCAGGATCGATTTGCCAACAGTTTCCAGATATGCTTTCTCGATTCTCGATATACTGGGTTTCTGCTTACTGCTTGCCATTCATTTACTGCTTACTGCATTGACAAGGGTACTGCTTTACTTCTGGGTTATTTGTTTTCACATTTCTGAGCCAATCACTGGGCACAGTCCTATGCCTTACGTGTGCCACCCGTGCGCGCAATACATGCACGCATGGCATGTGCGCGCACACAGGAGAGCTACATGTGACAGGTGCACAGCCCGCCACGAACTCCCATGTCCATGCACCCTGCCTGCTCCATCGCCTGCCCCACGCACCATACCTGTCAATCGCCTGTGCTCTGGGGTGCGTGCAGGGGTTCGGGTTGGACGGGGCTGTGCGCTTACAGCACGCAACTCTACTGTGTGCATACGTGAACTGCATATGTGTGTGTTGTGCACGTGTGTTGCATGCATGTACTGCGTGAGTTTCACGCGTGGGCAGCCTAAGCAGGGTATAGGATTGTGCCCACTGTGCGAATAGTCCACCACTTAACTTTCCCTTAGGGCCCCGTTAACCTCCACTCCAGTGCTTCCAATCATAATTGTTGTTCTATGTTGTTCCCTTTGCATTAGGCAATCTGCAACTGGATTGCAGATTAGTAAAGAAATCTGCATACCAGCCCATGAGTGACAAGGAAGAACAAGGGGAAATGGAGTGCAAGAAATGTGGTACTGTGTCAGTACTACCTCTCAAGACTTGAAATGAATGGAAAAGTGGTAAATGGGATCCCGGTAAGTGGAAAGTCGGTAAATTGAGAAACGATATGTCAGTTGAGACGTTACCGAGTATCAAGAAGTTCTTGATTCAACCAAGATGGAATTGGGAACTAGGATTTTGATGAGATTTCTGTTTCAGCCCTAGAGGTGACAGTATGCCGTCACAGATAAGGGGTGGATCCATGGCACAGATCCATGATTTGTGCCCTCCTCTTCCTTCCCCCTCTTGACCACACCTCTTAAGCACCCTTGCTACCAACCTCTGTCCAGCCCATTGAGTTTGTACTAGTTTTTAAGGTGGCCCATAGGGGGGAAAGATTCCCCACTCCTACTTTAGTGTAAAGAATTCCAACAGGTTAGTGAGGTATGATTTACCGTTACTGAATTCATGTTGACTCTTTCCCTTCGTACCTTCAAGTCCCTCCTCAAAACCCACCTCTTCCGCTCCACCCTTCCTAACTCCTGCTAATCATCCCCACCCAGGAATATCCCCCACCTGTTATCTGCAAACTTCCATTGTACTGTAACGAAGCCAAGAACGTGTACCTGAGTTCTCGCATCCTCATGATTGTTGCATCCCTTGTCTCTCCTTTGTTCCCCCTTCCCTGTCTCCCCTCCCCCTGTCTTTTAGACTGTAAGCTCTCAGGTAGAGACCGTCTATCTTATTCTCTGTAAAGTGCCAGGTACATCGCTGGCGCTATATAAATGCTTAATACTACTACTACTACTACTACTACTAAATAATAATAATAATAATAATAATAATAATAATAATAATAATAATAAAGCACTGGGGCCCATGGCTATGTGATGTTGGCTGTCTTAGATAATGCTGGAAACTGAACCAGAGACCTACAGAGAGAAAAAAAGCCCACCATATTGTTAATCACTTCTATAGCACTTTCACGGTTCAAACAGCTTTACAGTCCTTATCTAGCTCACCCTCAGAATAGCCTTGTGAGGTAAGTCATTATTATCCCCATTTTTCAAACAGGAAACTGAGGCCGAGAGACGTTGACTTGCCCAAAGCCACCAGGTGAGCTCATTACTAAGGTCTCCCACATCCAAGTCCCACACCCTATCCACCAGGACCCACTGACTACACCTAACCTCCCCTGCACTGACTGAAACAGAGATTCAATGTGGCCCAGGCACAGATGGGGATAGGTAAGACATAGGCCATTTTTACACGGAAGCCCCCCACCCCCGCTCGGTGTTCGGGCGGGTGTTGGGGGGGTGGCATCTGTGTAAACGGCTGACAGTGGGTTTGTGGATGGGTGTCTGCTTGGTTTTCGCCCGTGTGAACACCAAGCAGGATGGGTGGGGGTGCATTCGTGTTCCCGTGCAACACCCACCTCCACCCATTGCACACTCATCTCCACCTACAAAACCCTCTGGGAAACTGGAGGAGGCTCCGTGGGTGGAGGTGGGTGTATGTCCATTTACGCGGACACACACCCATCTCCACCCACCGCAGCCAAACACCCATCCTCCCACCCATGTCCAAAACAGCCATAGTCACCAATGAGTTCTATTAATTCCTGCTTGCTGGAGCGTGTGGGTTACCAGGCATAACCACCTACTCACGATTCATGTGCAGGCAATGGATCTAGTCAGAGGCCTGTTGCATTTGGAGTTCCATACAGTGCCTGCTCGTTTTCAGAATGAGATGCCAGATCCATTAAAAGGAATTTCCAAATGGCACTATTATAGGTGAGCTTCCTAACAGCCACACAAGCGTTGCAAAACATTTCAGTCTTTCTGATCACTGTAATTACTGGACAGATGCCAGCAGCGCTCCATAGCATTCAGGTGACAGCGGGTTAGGGAAAAGGGGTGGGCATGAAAGCTTTTAGAACGGAGTGGATCATTGTTCTTTTCCCAAAGACCTTTATTTTATATTATATTCATTTCCTTTTATTTCTACAGGTCACTGTGATGCAAAACAGCAGCCTGCCGGGGGCGGGGACCTGTCATTTCATGGGTCATGTCACTTAATTCAGCCTAAGTGAGAAATGCAGGGCTGGTCTCATGTGAGTATTTAGAGCAGTGGAGGGTGTAAAAACCAGCCACTTCCTTCAGTTGCAGGTAGTCTTTTGGAATGTGCTGTTCTGTTTGTTAAGACTCTGTTCTGGGATTTAGAAGACCTACATTCACATCCTGGTATTGCCATGGGCTCCCTGTGTGAACATGGCAAGTCTCAACGGTTGAGGCTTCCAATATGTCCCAGGAACGTAGCCATATAATTACCATTGAAATTAACAAGCATTATATATCTAAAGTCAGTGGGGTTGATCCCAAGTCCTGTGGACCCCCCGTTCGCACATACCCACAATTTCCAACTCAAGCTAATGTCAAATACAGTAACCCTAGTACATTAGTTGTTGGACTTGCATGTGGGCGACCAGGGTTCAAATCCCATCTTAATCCTAATCCAATAGACTAAATGACCTGAGAAGGGTACAGAAGATTAAATAATTATTTTTTTTAGCAAACATACCACTCCATTTTCCATGGCTTTATCAACCATAATGGGCTTAATTGCCCTGCGCTTTCATTCCCCCTCCCCCCCTTGTAATTTTTTAATTTAAAGTTTTTATTCTGATGCTGCTGGGGGTCAGTTTGACCCCAATTGAAGTGCATGAGAAACTGAAAGTATTATGTGCCTAGAGTGCTGAGGTTAATATACATCCCCCAAATGTTGTTAAAAATAAATAAATGTTTATTATTTCTTTAAATACTTCAACCAGAACTTGTTCTTTTCATCTTTTCTCACAAACAAGTGGAAATAGAAAGAAATATAGCATTATGTCTGTTTTCATTAATGACATTTTCGTGTGTACAAAAATATCACAACAAATGCTTTGGGGAGTTTATTATACCCCAAGCTAAAGAACCACTTTACAAACATAAATTGAGTTATATATTCTTTTACAGTTATAACAGGCATTTTTACATAACCTTAAATTGCTGGTCTTTCAATCTTCTGAGTTTACAAGTCCACAAGTAAGTTCCGGATGCATCTTCACACACTCACTTTCCTGAGACAGTTCCTGGATGCATTCTTCACACAAATACTGCCCTGAGGCAGCCTAAAGTAGCTGTAGCTGTAGATGTGAGGGGCTGCCATGGAAACCAAGTGACCACAACTACCTGGAGCAAAGCAGTTTACCAGGAAAACATTTTACACACAAAAGTTCTGGGAGAGGTTCTATGCAGAAGTTCAAAGATCCAGATGTTTAAGATCTGGGTGAGTAATTTAGACACACAGAAAGTTCACGATGTAACAGTAAACATGCAGGAGAAATGTGTATGTAAAAACACCCAACCTTACTGGTGTGAACCTTTAACACTGGGGTTTTTTTTTCATCACGGCTGCTTGCAGAGTTCATTTTGAAAAATACTTACCGATCAGTCATATGGGGTTATTTGGACCTCTCCATTTACTTGCTAAGTGACCCTTTTGTTAACCCTAGTGTTAACATTGTGGCCATTGTGGGATATTACTGACCCATGCTGCCTTTTGTTTTATTCCTATTCCTGTCCTCCCCCCACAAAATCTTGACCCAGTGTGAATTATTTTTCTAGACAGCTGTTGTCTTTTTCAAATTAACCCCTCTGTTTTTTAAAAAAATTATGGCTTAATCGGGGTCCGTTTGACCCCCAAACTGGATTAATACAGTGGGCATGTCCAACTTGCCGCATCAGGAAGTGACGCCGGCTTATGCAGCGGATGATTTGGGGTCTGTGAGGGCCACCTGTTGTGCGCTCGATCCGTGCCCGTCCTGGTTAGTGAAAGCTTCCAGGGAGACGCTGGTGACAGTGCTGGCGAGGGTAGTGAATGCGTCCTTGCAGCAAGGGAGGCTGTTGCCCTGCCTCAAGTAGGCTGTGGTACACCCCCTGCTGAAAAAACCATCCTTGGACGTGGATGCACTCGCCAGCTACCGACCTGTCTCTAACCTTCCCTTTTTAGGGAAGGTTATTGAGCGGGCAGTGGCACTCCAGCTCCAGGTGCATCTGGATAGTATCTGTTTCCTTGACCCTTTTCAATCTGGGTTCCGCCCCGGCTATGGCACTGAGACAGCGTTGGTGGCCTTGGTAGACGACCTCCGCCGGGAAATGGACGTAGGATGTTCAACATTTCTCATCTTGCTAGATCTCTCGACTGATTTTGACACCGTGGACAATGGGCTGCTTTTGAGATGGCTGCATGACCTGGGGGGTCTGGGCGGGATCATTCTTGAATGGTTCCGTTCATTCCTCTCGGGGAGAAGCCAGCGGATGGTGTTGGGGGATGAGACATCGTGCCCCCTTGCCTTTTTTTGTGGCATTCCGCAGGGTTCCATTCTGTCTCCTTTATTATTTAATGTGTACATGCAGCCCTTTGGGAAGGTCGTGAGGGGGTTCGGGGTGCGGTATCACCAATATGCTGATGATACTCAGCTGTACCTCTCCTTTTCAACTGACCCAGACCCAGCTGTCTCATTGCTTTCCCAGTGTTTGGAGGCCGTGGCGGAATGGATGCGGCAGAGCAGACTGAAGCTCAACCCCGAGAAGACGGAGGTGATATTGGTGAGAAGAGCAAGGGAGGTAGTGACCCCCCTGATTGGGGGGGGTTCGCCCTCCTATAGCTCAGCAGGTCCGGAGTCTGGGGGTGATATTGGATGCAGACCTGCGCCTGGGGTGGCAGGTGGAGGCAGTCACTAAGGCTGCCTTCCGCCAGTTGTATCTGGTGCGTAGGCTGCATCCGTTCGTCTCCGGCCCGGACCTGGCCACCCTCATCCATGCCTTCGTCACCTCGAGGCTGGACTACTGTAATGCGCTCTACGTGGGGCTTCCCTTGTTCCTGATTCGGAGGCTGCAGCTAGTGCAGAATGCGGCGGCTCATCTCCTCACGGGGACGGGCTGTTGGGAGCATATTACACCTGTACTCCAGCCTCTGCACTGGCTGCCAATAGCGTGCCGAGCCAGGTTCAAGGTGTTGGTGTTGGTTTACAAAGCCCTTTACGGTCTGGGCCCCTTGTACCTCAGAGACCACCTCGCCCTCCGTGCCCCAGGGTGGCTCCTGTGCTCGGCAGGGGGTGCCTTCTTGGAAGTCGCCCCGAGCTGGTTACAGGAGGGTGCGGGGTATAAATTACTGAAATAAATAAATAAATAAATAAATAAATAAACTTGCTCCTCATCTGTAAAACGATAATAATGATATACCTGGGGACCTGTGTTCACTGTGTTTTCCCTGTTGTTGCCAAGGTCCCTGGGTACCAGTACTTAATTTATACAAAAATAATTGCTGGGGCCCAAACCTACCTCACCGGACACACCCTCTGCCTCATAAGCCACGCCCCTTCCTCAGAACTTGACAGAACTGGGAAATGAACCCTAGTCTCCAGCTAGTCATCTAATCACGAGACTAGCCTGCCTTTCTACAGTTGAATATAACACAGGAGTTCTTGTGATTGAATCTATATGATGGGCACAGGGGATGGGGCACAGAAGTCCTTAATGAAAGCCAAATAAACCATGTAGGGTTCTTCTGGTTTTCATTTCTAACCCTGAAATGGCCATGATTGGCCTTTCCCTGGGCTTTCGCATTTCTGGGTGCACACTGTTACTGGGAATATTTCCTGGGGCTCAGCCCCCCTTGAATTTAATTGCCAGGGCTGTGCCCTGACAAGCCCCCACCCCCTACACACACACACACACACACACACACACATTATGCCCTGCTGTGTACACGTTACAGGGTCACTGTTAGGGAGATCTAGTATAGCTAAAAGGAGTACCTGAAAACTAGGCAAACCCATCAAATATACCCCAACTGGAAATGGGGTTTGGGTAGTAGCCGATTCTATAAAGGCGCAAGAGCGCCTCTGTAGTTAAGACGTGGAGCAAGCTGAATTAAAACCACAAAAATCTGTTTACACACTGTCTGGTATCCATCTCTCTTATTGTGTTTCAGTTTTTTAGTTTGTGTATTACGGTATCTTAGGTACGTCATTTTGGCAATATTAGCACTACTATTGTTGAGCATGCACAATTGCTGAACATAACCAAAATGACCAAACTAAAACCACAAAAATGGATTCACCCAGGAGGGGGGAGGGAAATGTATAGGCAAGTACCTATTTCAGGAGGTTTTCACACGGAGAAACTAGTCCAGACTAGTTTTTGTAAACTACGGTGTTTATGAGTCCGCACTAACAGAGCGGTACCTTTTAAATGGACAATATAGTCCAGACTAAATTCCATTTCGGACTAGCCATGTGAACAGAACACTGCAGTTAGTATGGTTCTTAGGGTCTCTGTGGCAGTATTCCAATCCTGCGCTGCTTTTCGGCTGTCCCATCGCAATGTTTTCTGTGACTGAAACGTCACTTCATGTGATCCTATGGAGGTATAAAATGCCTAGAATCTTCCTAGGGAAAAGACTCTGCCCAGAGTCTTTCCCCTGTTCCCTTTAGTTCCCGTTAATTCCATTCACCTATTCCCTTAAATCCAAACCCTCACCTGATTTAGCATTTCTGCTCCCCACCCCTTGTTATAATCATAATTCTCCTACAATGCAAACCACCATACCCTGGCTAGGGTTGCCATCTCTGCAATTTTAAAAGGAACACTTATGAAAAATACATGTTTTCTGTGACTGAAATGTCACTTCATGTGATCCTACAAACCATAGAGGCATAAAATGCCTAAAGTGTCTGTCAGGTCTTGCCAGTGGTCTCTGTGGCAATAAGTACTGGACAGTCAACTAGTCCTGACTAATAAACACTACTAATTCAGACGGACATTGGTCTGGAATACTTTAAGAACTTTAAGAACGCTTCTTATAAAACCCAGCAATTGGGGTTTTAAAACAAGTCCCCTCCGTGATCATTGCGGCGGGGGTTTGGCGGCGCCCGTTTCCCTCCCCGATGGGGAAGATGGGGAGTGAGCGGCCGCACGCAGGCAAAGGGAGAAGGCTGGGGTTGCTAGGCAACTTAACTGAAAAGCACCCGGGACTCTCGCGAGAGCGGGATTCCCGGGCGCCATCTTAGAATCCCCACTCTGCCGCCTCATTCGGCCAGGCGGAGAGAGGGGAGCAGACACACGGCAAGCCTTCAGGTCGAGTCAGGCCTTTCCGCAGGGAGGTTTGCACAGCGGGAGGGTGGTTGACGAGGTCCGGGAACTTCGCGAGGCATGGAGCTTGTCCCCCCCCCCAGAGCTGCCGAGGGACGAGTAATCTCGGCGGGGGGGCCAAACATCGAGCGTGTGGGACTGGAGAGGAGCAGCCCGGCTGGGCGCTTTGAGTTCGGGGACAGTCTGTTCTTACATCCCCCACCGGGTTGCGAGCGGGGGCTTCTCCCCGGGCACTGGTGCTCCCCAGCTACCCCCCCCCACACACAACAAAAATAAGGGGACATTAGAGGACTCCTCCCCCAAAAAAAACCAATAGACCATAGCCACACCTGTTAGGGGGGCCACAGGGCAGGGCGAGATAGGCGAGTGGGGCCCAGCAGACCCTGCGTGGGGCTAGCCTTTGCCCCCCCTCACAAAATATAAATCCTTGAGCCGCAGAGGCCCCTACAGCCCCCCCTCAAGATAGCCCAGAAGGGCATTACAGCCCCCCCTCCCCCCGTTAGCCTAGCAGAACTAACAGGCCATAATTTGGGAGTAAGGGGTACACCGCCCCCAAACAAATTTAAGGGGCCTCTGAAGGGAAGAGTGGGACAGGTATGGCCCCCCGTAAAAAGAAAGGGCAAGGAAATGTCCAGGCAAAGAAGGCCCCTCCAAAAAAGACGGGAGCCACAGGGAAACAAAAGCAAGGGGCCTCACACGAAGCTGTCCTTCACTCCATGCAGGCCCAACTTGCGGGATATCAGGCCCGCGTAGAAGAATTGGAGAGAGCACGCGAGGGGGGAGGGGATAACAGGAGGAGTGAGGAGGATGAGCTCACCCAAGCTGCCACGGGAGACCGGGGATCGGAAGATAATACCCCAGGATATGAGGAGGGCCCACGTCGCCAGGGAAGTGGGCGGCATCGGGCGCTCCCTTTTCGTTACAGGGATGATGAGCCAGGCCCTAGCAGACGGAGAGAAGAGGAACCGGGACCCAGCGGTCGGAGGGACGAAGGTACACCCGACTTCCATGCCCAAATCGAGGCACTCAAGGAAGGAATGCAAGCACTGACGGAGAGCCTGGAGGCAGCCCACCAGGGGCAACAAGGGCTGAGGCGCACCAGCGGGGGCCCAAGAACGCGGTACGACCCGGAAGCTTACGAAGGTGAGCATGTGGACAGCAGCTGGTGGGAAGGGGATGGTGACTATGGATGTACAGGCCCTGACAGGAGCCACGACGGGGAATGCATACCATTAGCTAGCACCAATATGGAAAGGGGACGGATCCAGTCCTCCCCTGGTTGGGAATGGGGAGGGCATACGAGGGGACGTTCCCCCCATAGCCAGCATACTGGGTGCGCGCACTGCCCAGCCCCCAGGTACAAAGCAGCGGCCCAAGTATGGGGAGCTGAACAATGTTGCATGGGTCGCAATGCTAGGTGCTGTGGCCTCAGGGATGAGCCCAGGCCCCTGTCTGGGGGTCATGCCGACGTATCGGCTCCTATAGGTGAGCACCTTCTCCAAGCCACTAAAGAAAAAATCTGGAGCGGGGAATATATTGATGTATTCGCCCTCCTGTTTAGCGACCCCATACCAGATCCCAACGATAAGGAGGAGAGAAAGGAGAAAGAGAAATTCAAAAAACCAAAGGCGGAACGCACCTGGTCCAATTGGACAGCTGCTTATACGATTTACATGGGGGTGACACTGGCCAGATTCCCGGAGCGTGGGCTGGAGATGATTAAGTACTCGGACATCGTGCGCCGAGCTTATGATACAGGCGGACCAGGCGCTTGGCTGCGCTACGACGAATCTTTCCGACGTAGGGCAGCCAATAACCCTCGCTTGCGCTGGGACCTCCATGCACATGATATATGGCTGGAGTGCATTAGCTGTGCCAGGTATACCCCGCGATCAGACAGCGGTCATGTCCTCTCGCGTGTTGGGGGTACGCAGCAAGCCGAAGGGGGACAAAGGGGCAGGCTACGACTATCTACGGCAGCACCTACATGTTGGGACTTTAACGATGGGGGCAGGTGTTTTCGTACCCAATGTAAATTCAAACATGTGTGCACACAGTGTGCGGGCGACCACGCCGCCTCTACATGTAGTAGGTTCAGACAATATGGAACTAAGAACAGGGGGCGAGCAGGTAACAGACAGGCCCCCCACAGCCAGGGGACTGCCAACCAATCAGTGGGGAAGGGCGCCAACCCCGGTACAGCATGAGGCATTACAGGAAGCGGCCCGAGATTATCCTGACCGTGTGACCGCCAATTACGTTATCGAAGGATTTAGGTATGGCTTTAGGATTCCCACGCAGGGCCCGCGTTATCATCTGTGGGCAAAGAATTTGAAATCCGTGACGGGTAACGAGCAGCTAGTCCGGCAGAAGATTGAAAAGGAAGTGAAGGAAGGTAGGATACAGGGCCCATTTGAGGAATTGCCTATCCCCACGTTACGAATATCCCCTCTGGGCATAGTACCAAAGAAGACCCCGGGGGAATATCGCATGATTCACCACTTGTCCCACCCAAAGGGGGAGTCAGTGAATGATGCGATTCCTCCCGAACTTTGCTCAGTAAGGTATGCATCTTTCGACTCTGCAGTCGAAATGGTGCGTTCCTGCGGAAAGGGTGCCCTTCTTGCGAAATGCGACATCAAGTCGGCTTTCCGCCTCCTGCCAGTGCATCCTGAGGATTTTGAGCTCCTCGGGATGCAGTTTCAGGGCAAATTCTATTTCGATAAAGCAATGCCCATGGGATGTTCCATCTCATGCGCGGCTTTCGAAAAGTTTAGCACAATTTTGGAATGGATTGCACGTCAGCGCACAGGGCGGAGCTTGATCACGCATTATTTGGATGACTTCCTTTTCGCGGGAAGGGCGGGAACCAATGAATGTGCACTAGGAATGCGGGCATTTCAGAGTGTAGCCAAGGAGTTGGGGGTACCATTAGCACCGGAAAAAACTGAAGGCCCGACGACCAGGTTGACTTACCTAGGTATAGAACTTGACACAATACAATCGCTGTCTCGTTTACCAACCGACAAATTGCAATCACTCAAGGAACTGATAACAGCGACAATGGGAGCCACCAAGGTAATGGTAAAGCAGTTGCAATCCCTCGCGGGCAGTCTTAATTTTGCCTGCCGAGTAATTGCACCAGGGAGAGCTTTTATGTCACGATTGTATGCCCACATCGGGAGCGACCGTCCCCCGCATCATCACGTCCGAGTGACGAGAGTGATGCGGGAGGATTTGGCTACCTGGGAGGCCTTCCTCCAGGGCTACAATGGGGTGAGCTTTTGGCGGCAGCGACTCCTGCTAGAAGCGGAGCTCCAAATACAATCTGACGCAGCGGGCGGACACGGGTTTGGGGTATACTTCAGAGGAAAATGGTGTGCTGCCCCATGGCCTGTTGACTGGGAACCACTAGGGCTGACCCGGGATTTAACATTCCTGGAGTTCTTCCCCATAGTAGTGGCAGTTGAGTTGTGGGGGGGAGAATTTGCCAACAGAAGGGTCCTTTTCTGGTGCGATAACTTGGCTGTTGTTCATGTCATTAACAAACTGTCGTCGAAATTGGAAAGGGTTATGCGGCTGGTCCGGTATTTTGTACTCAAATGCTTGCGGGCAAACATTTTGTTCGTGGCTAAACACGTGTCCGGGATCAATAACGGCATAGCCGATGCCCTTTCTCGATTTCAGACAGACCGTTTTCGCCAACTCGCACCAGAAGCCAGGAAGGATCCCGAGCTATTCCCGAGGGACATGTGGAGCCTTGGATTCTAGACCTAAATCAGGCAGTGCAGGGATCCCTCGCGCCTCGAACCAGACAGGCGTATGGAATGGCCTTTAAAGAGTTCCAGGAATACAGGTCAGGGAAAGGTTGGGAACTAGGATTCCCCATTCCTGAGGGGCAGATGCTGCAGTTTGCGCTCCAACTCCGCGAGCGAGGTTTGGCACCAGGCACCATTGGAGGAAAAATATCGGCCATCTCCTTTATGAGCCGACTGGCAGGCCACTCCTCTCCTGATAACGGCTTTTTTATGAGCCGCCTCAGGGAGAGTTGGGCCCGTAGTGCCCCCCAGATGAAGGACCTAAGGGCCCCCATTACCCCCCAGGTCCTCATAATAATTAGCCAGGCGCTGCATACCGTGTGTCACTCTGAAGGTGAGGTGATTCTATTTGCTGCGGCATTCCGGGTGGCACTATTTGGAGCGTTTAGGGTCAGCGAGATAGTCTCCCAATCCCGGCGAGATAGGACTGGGGCCGCCCTGCGGATCCAAGACTTGGGTTGGCAGGGAGGCACCCTTTTGTTACACCTAAGGAAATCTAAGGCAGACCAGAAAGGAAAGGGCAGGGTCGTGAGACTGCGCCCTTCGGACGATGCCCTCGCATGCCCAGTTGCAGCAATGAAGCAATATCTAACATCTCGCCCGACTATTGAGGGCCCGTTGTTTCTCCACCGAGATGGTACCCCGTTAACGCGATATCAGTTTGGGTCAGTCCTCAACATGTGCGTTAAGGCAGCGGGCCTGGACCCAGCCTGTTACACCGCACACTCCTTTCGCATAGGAGCGGCATCGGTGGCAGCAGACATGGGTATGTCTGCAGAACGTATCCAGCAGATAGGGAGATGGCGGTCGACAGCTTATCGATCTTACATCAGGGACACCGAACCAAGAAGGATAGAGTATAAGCAAAAGCGAATGCAAATGCATAACCATGATTTCTTTTCCAGACCCGGGACCTACAAGGGGACGGAAGGTGGTGTGGATCGTCGGCCACAGCATCGTTCATTGGGCAGGGAAGATGGCGGCACGCACTGGATGGGGCACCCAGCTGGGCCTAGGCGATAAAGCAAATATAATTTGGCTAGGACGGCGCGGAATGCTTTGGGAGCAACTGCTCCCAACGCTGACCGCGGCAGTGGAAAAATTCCCGGCTCCAGCAATAATTATAATACATTTAGGAGAGAACAACCTGCCCAAGGTGACGGGGCTGTGGCTAACGAAGAGGGCAAAGGCCGACCTGCAAAAGGTGCAGGATCGATTCCATGAGTGCACCTTAGTTTGGTCCGAAATGTTACAGCGGAGAGTATGGGCTAATGCCCACCACCCGGGCAGAGTGGACCGGTCTAGAAAGAGGGCTAACGTGGAAATTGGCAACTGGCTTCAACGAATGGGTGGATTAGTAATTAACCATACAGGAATTAAGCATGATAGGGACGAACTGTACCGGAGTGATGGGGTCCATTTATCGGATGCTGGATGTAGCATATATCTTGGGGCCCTTAAACACAGCCTAGCAAAAATCCTTTGAAGTGGTATTTGGCGGCGAACCAGCCAAGCAAAGCTGGCGGTTCTGGTGGCGGTAGGCTGATTTCAGGCCAAGGGTTAAAAGTTTAAAAAGTTAACATAGCATAGGGTAGCAACATCTCCTTAAGAGAGGGGTATAGGCCATCCATAGCCGCTCAGTGCGGCCCACTGTATGGTCAGCCCAAGGGTGAGAGACGAGCGGCCGGACCTCCTGGGCGGACCATGTACCAAACAGCAGGTTACGGTGTCCTCATCCTTGTTGTTTAAACCCCCGCCTCGGTGGGCGAGAGGGGATAGGGGCGAACAACCCGCTCCGGCCCGGTGAAACCGGGGATTGGGGCAGGGTGTAAGTTGAAGAAGTTTGTTAAGGTAGGGCATAGGAGGATTCCCCTCGGGCTTAACCCGAAGACGGTAAGGATGGGCAACTGGCGCACAAGGACAGCGCATGTTACAATAGGGGAACCTCCTGTGGTGATGGTTAACAGTTAGGAAGAGATTGATAGGACCCCAGTACAAAGGGGGAAGTGGGAGGGTTACCTCTTCCCCCTTTTTGACTAAGAATAAAGAGTGCGGCCGTTCAATCCCATATAAGTGTCCGCGTCTTCCTTGGGGGGGGGGGTGCGTCGACAACCATACTTATTTATTAATCCGGACTAATAAGAGCCATTGACAGCATTCAGATGGACAAACGAATCCGGACTACATTTAATTAGTCCGGACTAACTGTCCATGTGAAAACGCCCTCAGTCACATATTATTTGGATACTAGAAGGGCTACCTGAAAATGCTAATAACCCCCGAGAAAAAATAACCCAGTACTTGGATCAACTTTAAACCAAGAAGTGTAAAGCACTTTGAAGAGTGAAAGTGCTTATGAATTTTAATCGTAGAGCACGATGGGCTATGTGCTAGAAACAGGGGGGTGATGTAACTTGTAATGGGAGTACTCTTTTTGCTAGGCAAGACTGTCGCTTGCTCAGCACCACAGCCTCTGTCTTTGGGGGAGTTGGCTCAGTCTTTGAGTCATCTCCACTAACAAAACTCCTCTCTCAGCACTGGGCTGCTCTCACTGCTAGCCTGCACTGCCTGAGATCCTTCTCTTTTGGCAGCCTTCTAGGCTACCTCCTCTTATAACCACAGAAGTGGACAGGGTCAAGAGTGACAGAGGTTAATCTCCCTTGAGATTAGCCTTTCTGCCATAGGCCTGCTTGTAAGTCTGCGGTAGGTAGTCAGTGTGGTTCAGAGCACATTCAAGAGTTGTACTAGCTTCTCCAGCTTGATAGTGTCTCCCCCTGGTCTCTTTTGTAGGGTCTAGGGGTGTGCAGCAGGCACATCAATTCATCACTTTTATGTTTTTGTTTTCATTTATAAAAACACTTTCATTTGGTTTGTTTTTTTTTGTAAACAAAATTATTTGGTTCTTGGTTTTTTTGTTCTTTTTTCATTAATTTTTATTTTTTTAATTTTTTTAAATAAACCAAAAAATAAAATATCACTGTGCATACACAAAATGGCCGCTGGACATGTACAACCCTTTTCCAAAATGGTACCAGGAGTGTTGATGCCATTTTGGAAAATGCCAGCTGGTCTGAGCATGTGCAAATGACCACTGTGCATGCGCAGACCGACTGCCCTTTTCCAAAATGATGCCAGCAGCGTCGATGCCATTCTGGAAAAGGTCAGCATGTCTGTGCATCCGTAGTGGCAATTTTGTGCATATACAGACCAGCTGCCCTTTTCCAAAATAGCGCTGCTGGTACCATTTTTGAAAAGGACTGCACATGCACAGGATGGCCCGTCAGCCTTTTGGGCATATGCAGTGATTTTTAATTTTTTTTATTTTTATACCAAAAAGACTTTTTTTCCTTTGTTTTCTTCCATTTTTGTTACCCTGGCTCATCATTTTCATATTATAATTACTAAAACAAATGGGACTTCATTCATTTTAGTAATTAAAAAAACAAAAACAAATTGAACACCCCTACTAGGCACTCACTGGAGGATTTATCTGTAGTATCGTACGAGCATAAGGAGTGCCATTCTGTGTCAGACCAATACTCCATCGAACCCAACATCCTGTCTCTAACAGAGGTCAATCTCAGTTGCTTGGGAGAAGTACTCAACAGGTCCTGTCATTTAACAGTAAGCAGTTATATCCTCCAAACCGGCTTGGCTAATAACCGTTAATGAACCTACTGACCAAGAACGTATCCAGCACTTTTTAAAGACTAGTTATACTATTGACCTTGACCACATCCTCTGGCAAGAAATTACACATTAATTGGCCATTGAGTAAAAAACAAAAACAAACCAAAACTTGCTTTTATTTGTTTTAAATCAGCTACCAGTTAGTTTTCTGGAGTGTCCCCTAGTTCTAGTTCTATCTGAGAGAGTAAATAACCATTCCCTATTGGCTCATTCCACACCACTCATTTTATAAACTTCTATCATATCCCCTCTCACTCATCTCTTCTGCAAGCTAAAGAGCCCTAACCTGAATGAACGAATGAATGAATGAATGAATGAATGAATGAATTTTATTTACAGCTTAAGCCAAAGTACTTATTCACAACCCTCATGGTATATACTACAATAAAATATAAAATAAAGATAAAAATACAAAGAGAGAGGAAGGAACAGCCTCCTTCCCTACATATCAGCATATCAGTCAGTATTTTTCTATTACAGTTCAATCTGCTTCCTGCATTTTGGCAATTGGTCTGGCTAGACTCTTACTACTCATATACATTACTCACTACAAACTTATCCTTTAACTGAGAATCCACTTGTCCCCTTCCATTCATGTTTTCCTACCAACTTCTTCCTTACACCCTGTGCTGCATGGAGGAATTTTGCCAGTATACTGACAGTATCCTTTTCTGGATCTTGGAGAATATTTATTGATTTCTTTTATACTGTACACCCATTTTTTTTATCTTCCAAGGGCACCAGCCATTTCTTCCTTTCTTTATCATAGAAGGGACACTCCCACATAATTATGAATGATGTCTTCTTCTCTGTTCATGTTACAAGGGCAGAGTCTTTGAGCTATTGGGGTCTTAGCCCACCTTCCTTCCTGAATTTTAGATGCCAATTGGGGAAAGCACATTCTAGTGATCACTTGTCTTAGGTGGTATTGTGGAATCCTCAAGTAAGGGGCCGGTATCCTCAAGCAAGACTCCTAACCTATCAGGCTTTTCTTCGTACAGGGACCATTCCGTACCTTTTATCATTTTTGTTTCCTTCTCTGTACCTTTTCTGTTTCTACTATATCTTTTTTGAGATAGGACGAGCAGAACTGCAGGCAATATTCAAGGTGTGGTCACACCATAGATTTATTTAGAGGCATTATCATATTTCAGTTTTATTCTCTATCCCTTTCTGAATAATTTCTGTTTGCTTTTTTGGCTACCACTGCACATTGAACTGAGGATTTCAATGTACTGTCCACAACAGTTGTTTTTTTAAATGAACAAGGATGGGGGGGGGGGGGGAGAGGCTGGGTGTGTGGTTGCTGAGTGGCACTGCTGCAGAGCACCCAGTCAGGTGGAGTGAGTGGGGAGGGATTCTAATGGGAGGCTCTCAGTGTGGCTACTGCAGCAGTCACTATGCACCCTCGCTGCCATTGGGAAGGAGGAAGCACACCAGGCTAGCCTTTGAAATTGACCAGAACTGGTATCCTCAGGGCTCACGGCCAGTTCCTATAACTTGCAAAAGCCATGTCCCCTGCCCACCGTGCCTATGAATGGTGGACCAGTCTGCTGGCATGGCTGGCCACCCAGTTCATACGGGCAGGAGCTGTGTGGCCATTCATTGCTATGCACATTTTTGGCTCGCCCCGCATGGAGCACTCCAAAGTTTTCAGCAGTGCTCCGTGAGTGACCATGCGTGGGTGCTGTATGGTTCACTGGAGTGCACGTCCCATGCTCCCCCTTGAGCGTTGGATGAGTGGCTCCTGGGTGACCCTGAGGGGTAGCATCTCATTTAAAAACACCTGATTCCAAGATCCTTTTCCTGAGTGGTAACCTCTAATTTAGAACCCAGCATTGTGTACATATTGTTTGGATTATTTTTCCCTATGTGCATCGGTTTGCACTTGCCAACATTAGGGCTGAAATGACAACAAGTGTTCCCATTCTGAAGGAAAATACCAACCTTTCGGGTGTGCTTGCAAGTGTCCATTGGTACTTCATCAGTTTCTGATGATTCTACACTACTGCCATTTCTTCTGTCACTTTCATCACTTTCTGGTATTTTTGGTCACTTTTGTTACATTCTGAGACTTTTTCGTCACTTTTGTCCCTTTCCGAGACTTGTTTGTCACTTTCTAGGACCTTTTGCATCACTTTCTGGGAATTTTATGACAGTTTGACAGCACTTTTACAGCACTTTGGGCAATTTCCAGCACTTCCAAGGTGCTTTTAGACAGCAGGTTTGCATCTCCACAGCCCCGGAGGGTGCTTGCAAGGGATACACAGGGCTTGGAACCAGCCTGTGGCAACCCCGTTCAATGTTTGAAAAAATATTGGGAATATTGGGAAATGGCTTCCCAAGCAGCACTCACTGAGATTTTTGTTTCAGGTTTAGTCAATATTAAATTTCATCTGCCATTTAGATGCCCAGTCACCCCATCTCACAAGATCCTCCTGCAATTCTTCAGATTCAATTCTATCAGAGCAGTCATCCTCAAGCACATATTGACTTTACAACAAAAACCCTCTTAACTGGGTACCTTGAAGACATGCTTTCTGTCTGAGAAAGAGGAGTGTCTAGATAAGCTGGGGGTTCCACTGTAACATGGTGTGTTTGAGAGCTGCAGGGAATGCAACATATACCAGGGATCAAGAAGAATCAAGATTAGAGTCCAGAGAAGGGGGTTTATGATGTACTTGCCCTTGGCCTATTCAATTAGCATTAATACCCACAAATATCAAAGGAAGCCTGTGCTGACACTGGAGTAAATTTGGGGCCAGGTGTCAAACTCTGATTTTTTGCATGCTTTTGCCTGGTACCATGCAGCTCTTTCATTCAATGTCACATTCCACCCCTACACCACAAAAACATGTGTAGCCCTCACTTTCAGAGATTGTTCATTTATGCTTTGCCTTATTATACTAACCTGTCCTCCCAGATCTCCCTCCTCTTCTTGTAGCTACAAGTTTCTCAGCAGTACCTATTGCCTCAAAATCTCTCTCTCACCCCCACTCCCTGTCCAACTATACACTGATATCTTTTGGTCACCTGACTTCCCATGGCTACCCTGACACCAATGTTCGTCGCCCAGCAGCCCTCCTCGGTACGGGGAGTGTCTCGGGGGGCGGTGGCTGTTATCCCTCCCCTGCCTTTGCAGAGAAGAAGGCATGTGAGGGTGGGGGGCGCATGGCACGAGAAGAAGCAGTGCAAAGTGAGCTCTCACAAGGAGCAGGAGCTCACCGCCGCCATCTTGGTCCAGGTGCAGATCCCTCAATTCCGCGCCTGGACAGCATCGAAGGAGCATCGCGCTCGCAAGGCTCGCGATGGTGGGGCAGGCTGAGGAGTGGTGGTGTGGGATGGCTAGGAGAGGCGCGTTCCGCAGCACAGCAGCACTAACAGTAAGGCTCCCTCCAGGGGAGCGAGAAGTCGTTGAGGGAGGTGTTCACCCCCACCCCCATCACCCTTCACAAAGCCAGGATCTAAGGGGATTTTTTGCGGGCAGGCTGGTGGTGCAGGGACTACTCCCCCCCCCCGCCCGG
>QEPC01012674.1:321415-335769 GCA_003113815.1 Sphenodon punctatus | reverse complement strand
GGGGTAAAGCCACGGGCAACCCCCCTTGAAGGACAGGGTACTGGCCAGGATTGGTGGTGGCAAGGGGAGTACAGGTGCCTTGAAGGGAGAGTGCCTTCCACGGCCACCTTGCCCCCCCCCAATTTCCCATGTGGTCAGGTTGCTGGTAGTGGGGGGATGCTTTCTGGGGTGAGGGAGACAGTTGGTGGCAAAGGGGGGGGGCTGGGGCATAATAAGTCCACGCGGTGGGTCATTCCTCCTCCCCCTCCCATCAGTTCCTTCCCCAATAAGAGGGTGGCTCGGAGGTCCCCGAGGCAATAGATTGGGGCAAAGGCGAAGGGCAGCGGGTGCAAAAAAGGGAAGGGCCCAGCCAAGAAGGCCTTGGCGAAATGTGTGGAGGAGGTGTTGGAGTCCCTGCAGGCTCAGATGTGTGGATGCGAAGGGGTCCTCAGAAGCCTTGCCAGCAGTTACCAGAACTGAAGTGAAGGGGAGACGCAGGCTGAAAGGGGGCTCCCAGGGGGGGGTCTAGCCAATGGGGGAGGACATCCAGGACCAGGGCCGAGAAATCCCAGGGTTTCAGGATGGGCTTGAGCAAGGGTAACCTGCAGGGGGAGTAACAAGGAGCGGGAGCCAGGTGGACACTGACACCGAACAGGGGGAGATACCCAGGACCGGGATCAGGGTGAGCACTCGCACAGTGCAGCCGCCAGCCCGGTTCAGGGAGGAAACAGGTACCCTGGAGGGCTGATCCCCCCGGGGTCAAACCCACCCCCCCGTGGGAGGTCACCCATGAATGTCGGGTGCCAGGACCCCATGGCACAGGCCGGGAAACCCCCGGCAGGGCCTCCCTCCCCACCCAGGCAGGGGGGAAGACACCATTTGTCACCCCCTAGGGATGTGGAGGATGAACCACCAGCCCAACTAATGCGTGGGGACCAATTGGCAGCTGTACTCAAGACCCTAAATGAATGTATGGGTCGATTTTCAGCACTCAAGGGAAAGGTGGCGGAGCTGGTGGAAGGGCGTCAGGTGATGATGACAAGGCAGGAGCCCCGTGCGCAAGGCAGGAGGGAGGAGCACGTGACTGTGGACCCACCGGAGCAAAGTCGGAGGGAGGAACCCAGGCCAGTAACTGGAGACCCGTCGGTGAATGTGGGTGCAGGCACCAATCGTGAACCTACAGGTAGGTGTTTGATTGCGGGCAGCAAGGGGGGTAATGGGGACAAGAAACAAGATAATCAGACAGCTCCCTCAGCTCAGAGACGTCTGGGCTGGGTGGGATCTTGGCTCCCATGGCCGGGGCAGGAGCCGGGAGGGGTCTTGGAGCCCCCCCAGACTGTTCTGGAGGCAGAAGGGGGGCTTAGGCAGAATAGGGCAGGAGGCAGCCAGATAAGCGGGGAGTGCTCCGCGTGTCACTCCAGGGTCACTCTGGTGACACCGATCCATGTGGTCTTACGTGCTCAAGGTCCAGTTGTAACATATGGGGTAGGTCAGCAATTGAAGGATGGGGGCAAAGTACCAAGGGCCGACGTTAACCGATGTTTGTCTCTCACAGGAAGTGAACTGCTTGCATGGCAGAAGAGAGTCATGATCATGGGCCACAGTATGGTTTACTGGGCCGAGAAGCGAGTGGGATGCTTGTATTGGGGAACCCAGCTGAACCTGGGACACNGATGTTTGTCTCTCACAGGAAGTGAACTGCTTGCATGGCAGAAGAGAGTCATGATCATGGGCCACAGTATGGTTTACTGGGCCAGGAAGCAAGCAGGACACTCGTACTGGGGAACCCAGCTTGGCCTGGGACACTTGACAGAGGTGACGTGGAAAGGATGGAGCGGGATGAGATGGACTCAGTTCCTGATGGTGGTCCACGCATTGGCGAAGTCGGCGCATCCAGACATAATGGTGGTACATTTGGGGGAGAACAACCTACTGGTGCAAACAGGTCTGCACCTGGTCACCAGCATAAAAAGGGACCTATTGGAGGCAAGGCGAATTCTCCCGAATACAATGTTTGTGTGGTCTAAGATGCTGGAGAGAATTAGATGGAGAGATGCCGTGAGCCCGAGTAAAGTGGATAGGGCCAGAAGGAAGGTGAACAAGGAGGTGGCCAAGCTGGTGACCAATATGGGAGGGCAAACCATCAGGCACCCAGAGATTAGGTTTTTGAGGCCGGAGCTATTTCGACCCGACGGGGTTCACTTGTCTGACGAGGGGCTCAAGCTTTACCTTAAGGCGCTACAGAAAGGCTTGAGCCATTTTCTTGGTGAGTCGGGGGAGGGGGGGGCGAGACTAGCCAAGCAAAGCTGGCAGTCTCTAGTGGCAGGGGTCCTGCGAGTTAGTTAAGTTAGACGGTAGGGATAGTCTGCTGCCAGGTCATCTCCTTACGAGATGGGGTCCACGTGAATGCTAGAGCTTGCCCGGCCAGTGTCACATAGGACCCAGGAGGGAGGGGGCCAGGTCACAGGGCCTTAGGATAGGGGCGGTCTGGGGTCCTCGCGGACTGCCCTCACTTCCTTCCTTGGATCACAATAGGCAATGGCCTCCTGATCCGGCTGGGGGCGGCCGGACAGGCGTGACATTGCAGCAGCTATAGTTAGCACTGTTGTGGTACTGAGGCATATCAGACCACTTAGTTTACTCTACCTGAGTTATCAGTTAACAGTTAAGGTTGACAGGACCCGAGGGGCATAGCCCCCTCCTCCCCCGACTGGTCTAATAAAGTTTGGTGCGGCCTGATTTACCTCACAAGAATGGTGTCTGTGTCTTCTTTTTGGGGTGGGGGACAACACCCAAGTTATCAGGTTACAGTTCACATCTTGTGCTTGTCTCCTGGGCAGCTGCTGTTCTTCACATTGAAGGAGTCTCTGCATGTTGCTCCGAGCCGCCATTGTGCAGGAGAATGCGGGGTAGAAATGTAATAAATAAATAAATATAAATAAATGTCATTATTCCACACCATTTTATTTAAATTGAAGTGACATTTAGGGCTTAGGAGTTAGATGGGGTCAAATTAACCTGCACAAGCAAATTAGGCCTGTACGGAGGCCTAAAGTCATGATGGAACCAAAATGCAGACACATACTTTGCCAGATTTGCCTGTGTATGTTATTCCAGCACCAGGATGAAAACCTCTAGCAGCACCCAGTCTTGCCACCATTGCCAGATTGAGCCTGGCTGTCTGATAATTGTTGAGCAGCACAGGAGCCAGGACTGTCTGTTGTCCACAACCACACTCTCCCTAGGGCCCAGTAACTGGTTAATCTTGCCATGGATACAGAATGGAGCAGGGCAATTTTCTTGCTTATCCCAAGCCCATATTCTAATTACAGGCATTTCTAACAATTCCATGAAAAAGTGATAGCACTGATGTCCATGTACTTGAGTTTCAATGTGCTCCACTTTGCTAAAAGCCTTAGATCAATGATAGTCAACCTTGAGGAGCTGGTGAGTCAGTGCCAAAAGCTGCTTTTATTGTAGTACAAATCTTTGTTTTCTGCTGTTTCTTGTACTCTATATAGAACTATTGTCTATGTAGATAATACTTTCAGTGTTCAAAGATCTTGACAGTCCTTACCCTAATTCACCCTCACAACAACCTTGTTAGGTAGGCCATTATTATTTCCATTTTACAAATGAGAAGCTGAGGCTGAGACACAGTGACTTACTTGCTGAAGGCCACCCAATTAGCTTGTGGCTAAGACTGTTTTTGAACCCAGGTTCCCTTATCCACTAGGGAATATCTCATCATCACCTAGGCTACACTGGCACAAAAAAGAGTAAGCCCACTGGGGAGGGAGAGTGCTGCTTCCATGAGCCCGCTGGGTGGGTGCTTCTGTGGGACCTCACCACTGTGTAGCTGACTGGAAAAAGTCCTTACAGGACGTGCCTGAACAGAGGCCTCAGGGGGAACAATGGCAGAACTCTATTTTTGGTTCTGTGGCTACCAAGGCCAGGATTTCATACAGAACCCCACCCCTACATTGCAGGGCTCGAGGAGGCTGTGTTGCTTGCTCCAATATAAGGCCAGCTCTGACCAGTGGAGTAACAAAAGTCTAAAATGAGATGGAATATCTCCTTCTCCTAAAGTCCCGCTGCCCTCCGATCCCGCACAATAGACCTTTTCAAATGGGCCCACAAGGAGCCGCAGTGTGGAGGGTGGGGTGTGTATTAGGAATTGATTAAGCAGTTTGGTTATTATGAATTGATCAGGCAGTATTGGCCATGGTCAGAGACACAGGTTGCATGAGGCCTGAACAAACTCAGTTCAGCTAACTTGAAACATAGGCCTCAGGCTGGCACAGACAAAGGAGGCCCATAAGAAGGAGAAGTCATAAATAACTCACACTCTAGCAGGAAGGATTTATTTCCAAGGCCGTACCAACTACCCCAGTTGGCCACTATCTCTAATAAAGAAGGCTTGAAAGAGATAGATAACCTCAAAGGGTCAGACCCGCAATTAATCAGTGGAGAAAGAGAAACTCCCCCAAAAGTAAAAGTAGTTTTAATGAGATGAGGTCAGCTTATTCCTGCACTTGGTATGATCAAAGAGGGGACCCTGCAACATGTATCCCTAATAAATAAAGCTATAAAAGGGAAAGCCCAGCCCCTTACCATTTGTCACTGACGCTAACGGCCACTACCATTTGCAAATGAGCCGCGTGGGTCTTTGATCCTAACCGTCACTCTCAAAGATCCAGAGAGACTGCCCAGCTGCCTGCTGGGCCCCCTCCCCTTCTCCTCTGAACCAGTCTGCGTCTCGGACTGTGCCTCTGACACGTAAGATATCCTGGGTTACTGGGGTTTGTAACTGAGAACACTGCCATGTCCAGATGTTAAGTGTCTAGCCAATAAAATAGAGTTGTACCCACATACTTTGGCATGTTTATTGGCAACCTCCGATCCCATTTGGGGTAAATTGAGGCATGCCATCTCATTTATTTCCTAACAGGTGGAGGCTGTCGCGGGTGTGTGGTGCTTGGGCAGCCTGTTACACAGACGCCCACCCACCTCCACCCATCTTCACCCATCTCCACGCATGGAGGCACCTCCGTTTTCTCCAGTGCCTCTGTGCGTGGGGAATTGGTGGAGATGGGTGGAGCACAGGAGTGAGCATGCACCCGCACCCATCCCCACTGATGGTCACACGGATGCCTCCCCTCACACACACACACACCCCAGTCATCTACGTGGGTGGTGGGGAGCATCTCATGTGAAAAGGGCCAATATGGCAGTAGCTTCACCCACTCATCCAAAAAGTCAGATGCTGTCAATGAGCAGAATCCCATGCTGCCACTGCAGTTTAGGATGGGAAGGTCTGCTTTACCCCAAACGTGAGGAGGAAGTGTTCACTCCCTCCTTGTTTTACACCAATGCTTGGGACCAGCTTTACGCACATCATTTTTATGGTCTGGTCCATTGTGTAATTGAGGATGGTGGAATAGGGTGTGAACAGGTTTCAGCTGCTTGGTGTGGTGAATGCACTCAGGGTTCTCAGTAAAACCTTGTAAGATGGCCGCTAGCTCTCTGAATAATAATAGCATGTTCCCTTAAACACTACCAATGTGGTGGTAGAGACTCCTGCAAGAGGCAAACTCATCCTGTCAAGCAGGGTCAGTAACAAGATCTATGCTAGTGCTTCCCAAGAGTTTTTGACCATATGACCCCACTGTGCGACTTAAATATAATCCTGCAATCCCAGAGTTCAACAAAGACACACAAATATATTGAAAAGGATCATCACCACCAGAGCTGGTACAGGTAGTGGGTTTATTATCATGCTTCTCATTCATGTTTTTGAGTAGTTCTTCAAGACCCAAATAGTAGGGCCGATCCCATGCCCTGCGGAGGGCGTGCAGCATGTGTGCACGGACATGCAAGAAAAGTGCATGTGCCCCAGCATGGGGTCTATGGCCCCCATGCAAACCATATGGATGCACACGGGGGGCAGGTACTTACATCTCCATTTTGGGGGAGTACTGCATTTGGGGGCTTGACGGGGTAGCAGTGGTGGTTTTATTTTATTTTTTGACCATTTTGGTATTATCATTTTTGGCAAACTACACATGCATAATAGTGCTAATATTGGTGAAATGATGTAACCAAAATAACTGAAATGCCAAAATAACCAAACAAAATGTAAAATAAATTCCACAGAAAACAACTCAAAATAACCAAAATGGATACTTACCCAACAGACCATAAATGGTTATCTGTTAATACCCCAAATGCCATTTTCAATTCAGGTAGGGATTATGTTTGTCAGGTTTACCTAGTTGTTTAGGGAGGGGATACTTGTTGTCAGGGTCATGCGGTGGAGTGTGTCTGGAGAGTAGTGGCAGGATCATGTTCAGGAGGATCAGTGCAGAATTGGGGTCCAAGGATCTAGGAGTTCAGGGCAAGCAGATCCAGTTTAAGGGCACTTAGCTAGGGAAAGCACAGCAGCCAGCATGAAACACAGGGTGTTTTCATACGTGATGGCACTTGGGTACTGTGTATGGACTTACCTGGTCGAGAGACAGGCTGTCAATGCAGCCATGACTGGGCTCGGCCCCTGAATGAACATGAAAGGAATCGGTACACCAGGGCAGTGGTGTAGCAGGAATGCGGGGGAACGGAGCTCCAGCACTTTTCCTGCGGCCCCCGTCAGTAGCCTTGGAGGCTTTGGGAGGGCTCTCATGAAGAGCTCCTGCACTTTTAAAATTACCACTACACCACTGCACCAAGGAGGGTGGGGAGATCCACAGATGTAAGTCTGTCCCAGGACTCCCGCCCCCACCCTACGCCCAGCGGCCCTCCACCAGTGGGCAACTATGGCAGCCAATGATACCTGCCATGGTGCACGGAACCAGTGGGGACTCTGGACCGGATACAGTAAAGCAGGTTTTCAAATGTGATAGCCCACTTTACTCCCAGTCGAGCAGTCGGATCCCGGCCGTGGTGATGGCTAGCACAGACTGTGAATCTGAGACTTTTCCGAGTCACAGCCCGAACTAGCCACTACTGCATTCAGGATCTATCCACCCCAGGAACTGATGTGATGGTGGCCCATGGGGTCAAGAGTGGTAAAGCAGGCCACCATCACATCTGAAAACATCCATAGCCACTAGGGATGTGTGAACACGGTTCGGAAGTTCAGAGTTCAGACCGAACTCGAATAGTTCAGTTGACCGAACCAAACTTTCGAACCGAACTCAAATTCAACCGAACTGTTTGGTCGAATCTGAACCAGTGCAGAAGGCCAAAAAACCCGGGTTTTGAATGTACGAACTCGTTTCGGAAGTTCGGAATTCGACCGAACTTGAATAGTTCGGTTGACTGAATCGAACTTTCAAACCAAACTCAATTTTCAAACCGAACCGAATTTCCGAACTCGGTTCTGTTTGCACATCCCTAATAGCCACTCCAGGAAATAAGTAGACAGATGATCCACCCAACTTCCTGTAGCTTCATGCTGGCCTTATATACAGACCAGTAGCCAGCCAGACCTGGATGCATGGAGAAATGCTGAGGAAGGGATGTGGCCTTGCCAGACCTCGGACAGTCTTCAGCAAACCCTCAGGGCCCTGACTAGAATGCAGGGTTGGTGATGAGAGGAGCCAGCTGCACTACTCACTCAGGGCCCCTAGGATGCTGGTTCAAGTCCCAATTCCTTATACTCATTTTAATTTCTAATAATGATCCCATCCACGGATGGTACACAATTCCACTTAGGGTTCTGGCCTGCAATTTGGCAACTTCTGGTCTATTAACTCTTTAAGTCCTATTTTGAAGTTTGAAAAGGACTTAAGTAGTCCTTCATCCCTAGTTGAATTCCAGCTTAACCAAGGCCATGAGCCTCAAACCACTTCTTCCAGCACAAGCCCAGGTGATTTCAATATGGTTTGTGCCAGCGTAGCGCTTGGAGGTTCAGTTGAAAAAAGTCTCAAGCATAACATCTTTAACTATAAGTTCTTGTCAGTGATGGAATTACCTTCCGTCAGGATTGATGTGATTCATAGTTAGCTAGTTCCCTGTGAGGCTGTCCTGGGAAGTAACATGCAATTGCTAACAGGAAGTAAATTGGAAATGTCATGTCTTGCTAAGGTGTCTCTGCCAACCAAGTCCCAAATGGAGTACTGTGAAGTTGGTAACTTGACCCTACGGTGCACCAACATTCGCTTGAGGTATACCTTGATCAAGGTCAGACATTGACAAACAAAAGAATGTCACTTTGGTGGTGGCCTCCAACAGCCCCTGCCAGTTCACATGAACCTTTGAGCAGTCACCTTTCTTCCACGCTAGAGAGTAGAAGTGACTGGCTCAGTCTAAACATATGGCTGGAGCGTGGATCCATGCCACATTCAACATTGATGAGGAACAACACCTGGTGCTGCATTAATGCACAAGATGGCTGAAGTGATCACAGGGGAATAAACTAAAGGCATTTATAGGGGAGGGGGGGAACGTCTCTCTGCATTTCATGCAAATCTGCTATCCAGATCTGGGGATTTGAGCTACAATTTAAGCACTGATTTAGAGAACTGATGAATATCCAGGTAATCATAGTCACGAGCTCATAAACAAAGGACACCCTCTCTATAAATTCTTAATCCTCCTCTCTAAACAAATCCCTACCAGCACTTCCAGTGAAACCAGATGACTCCCAGCTGATTTCCATCCATCTTTCATGCCGCTTCAGAGCAGGTGGCGGTGATGGCCGCCATGTTGAATTGGGACCTGTCACTTCCTCTCAACCTGGCTGAGAGCCAGTGAGGAGTTTGTTAAGCAAAACCCATCACAAGCTGTTATCTTCTACATGCCTCTCTCACATTAAATGGCACTTAATGGAATAATGAGCAACTGGGACCAAGGTACAAGGAAAGTTCATTAAACCTTGTTAAAAATGAATAAAATTCAGAATCAATTCCCATTAGCGAATGCACTGATATTTCACATATCTTTAGGAGCTTTATTATGAATTCATGCATAGTCTGGATATAATGAAGCCTATTTCCCCCCTCAAAACTCTTTTTTCCCCCTAATAAAAATGAGAAGGACACAGGATTTAGTACTCATCCTTTTTTTTTTTTTAAAGCATTATATAAAATATTTAAACGATGTCTTTTGCTTCTTGTGGTCATGCCCTTATTGTGTCAAGTCAAATTAGTTAAGTATACAAATGAGAGTAAACAAAGGTGACAGATAAATGAAACACATGGTTACCAAAGTGTCAGAGGACCCTGCTCGCAATCCGTCCATCGGCTACTTGATGGCGTATTCACATGCCACCGTACGAGAACCAAAAAAGAGGGAGATCAAAGCTTCAAACCAAATTGCTTTTTATAGGACTAGACATGTTTGTCTTCCCCCTCTTTTCTCTCTCTCTTTCTCTCTTTCTCTCTCTCTCTCTCTCTCTCTCTCTCTCTCTCTCCCTTTCTCCCCCCCCCTCTCTCTCTCTCTCTCTCAGTCTCTGCGTTATGCTCTTTCAAGTCTTATTTAAGAGCTAAGTGGATATTAACTAGACCTGAGTGAAGAGTGGAAGAAACCTGCTGCAAATATTATATATTTCTAGCAGATCTAAACCATCTATGCTAATGACTCATGTGGTCCACAGACTACTGGTGACTTGAAAAGCCATGATAAGTGCTCTGCAGTTGGCGTAACTGACTCGGTCTACAGAAAAGCTGGCTTTCCTCCTCATCAACTCCCCCATGGATCATGGTCATACTCCAGTCCCCCCTCTCTCTCTAAAGGTGGTCATAGTGCCAGCAGGGATTGTGCAGCTTTGGCCACCCCAGGATGAGCATACTGTGAGTCCTGGCTGTTTCCAGCAAGTGTATCATGATTGGCAGAATTTTTTAGGGTTGCTGTTGGTCTATTGGTTCAAAAAGTTTGGGAATTCTGATATAGAGGAAGGAGAAGAAGTTATATTCACAACATGGCAGAGAAAACTAGAATGCAATGAAAAGTGGAGGCACTAAAGCTAACATGGAACAAAGAGAAATGGAAAGCTTTGACTGACAACCTCCAAATCGTAGATGTCACCTACATATACAACCAACCAACTCCTAATAGTAGGTGGAATCCAGTGGCACACAGAAGCCCTGTGCTAGGTGCAGTTCAGATGCATAGTACTGTCTACATACATCCTGATCCCAAAAAAGTTGTAGGCACAGTTATAGGCTCCTAGTAGTAGGTGGAATCCAGTTATAGGCTTTGTACTGCTTGTTGCTACCTATACCCAGGGTAGAACCCATTACTTCCAGCAGGCCAGCTTGGCTTATAGACCAATACAATGAAGGAGGTTTGAAGTTTGAACTTTAGTAGTAACAAGCAGTACAAAGCCTATAACTGTTTGTGTTGGTGGACTTCCAGGCTAAGCCTTTTAGTGCTCTAGTGTGTACCTATGAGAGATGGGACTATCTGTATCGGATTAATCCGATAATGCCGATAATTGGCAATATCGGATTAATCTGATAATACCAATAATATCGGTATCGGCATATCAGTTTTTTAACATTGCCTATTTTTTGGATTTTTAACATCGCGACTATTTTAAAACTGGCCGCAATGTTAAAGATCCGAAAAATTGGCAATGTTAAAAAACCAATATGCTGATACCAATAAATCTGATATCGGATTAATCCGATGCCAATAAAACCGGTAACTGATAATTCGCCGATAGTTCCATCCCTACCTATAGCTCTGGGGCTTCAGATACATTCCAACCATTAGAGCCATAAACTCATCTTTCTACTTCTCTTTCATGGATATAAGAAGGGTCATCAGAAAGATGCTTCTGGCTATCTGATGGGCTCCCATTGGAGAAACAGAAGCTGTTCTGTATCTTTGCCAAGTCCTTTCAAAAACAAACATATGTACAAAGACTTGAAAGAACTTTGTCTTCCTATTGATTTCCTGTCAATCTCATCCTGTCTATAAACTCCTGAGATTATCCTGTCACTAAAAGGATGTGAGACCATGAGGAAATTTGTGTTTCATTTCCAAGCTGAGCTTTTTTGTAGTCCAGTTACTTCATGTCCTCTGTATCCAGCCTTGGAATTGTCCATAACAGTCAATCCTGGCTAGGTGTGGTTTGTTTTGTAAGAAGGAGTCCCCTACAATTATTTGGTTTCACTGAGGGACACAGTGAATGAAACATTGCAATGCCAGAGGGAACTTGGAGAAGTGGGATGAATAGCTCTCATTAGGGCTGAAATGAGAATTTACCAAAATGGGAAATCTCGGTTCCTGATGCCATCTTGGTTGAATCAAGAACTTCAGTACTCAGTAATTTCTCAACTAATATTTTGTTTCTCAATTAACCAACTTTCTGCTTACCAGGATCCCATTTAGTGCTTTGCCATTTACTGCTTTGACATCCTTTTCAAATTCCAAGAGGTAACACCAATGCAGTACCACATTTTTCTTGCACTACATTTCCCCTTGTACTTTCTTGTAGCTCATTGGCTGTTATGCAGATTTCTTTGCTAATCTGCAATCCAGTTGCAGATTGGTCAAAAACAAAGGGAACAACATAGAATAACAATTCTGATTGGAGGCACTAGAGTGAAGGCTAAGGGGCACTGGCGGCGGAGGGGGGGGAGGTTAAGGGGCACTGGGGGGGAGTCTAAGGTGTGGGCTGTTTGCACAGCAATTGGCTCAGAAATGAGGAAATAACAAACACAGACATAAAATGGTACTAGGTCTGAAACTCAAGTCTCAGTGTCTTGTATTTCTCAATGAGAATCACAACTTGAATCTCATTCTTGCAAACAAGATGAAGATGAGAATTGTCTGGATTCTCGTAAAGAAACATGAGAATCTTTAAAAACAAACTAGCCTATCTTGTCTGGGGCTGGCAGCTCAGGGGTACAGAACCTGGGGCTATGAGTCATCTCTGTGAGAAGCTGATGAGAAAGCCCTGATAAAGAATTATGAGGAATGGGAGCAGGGAGAGTATGAGGGAGGGGGCAGACTCAGCAGACATCTTCAGCATTCTCTTGGCTAGCAGGAGTCAGCAGCCAATAGAATGCTGAAGAGCTGTGCTGAGCCCGCATCTTCCCTTCAACTTCCCCGTTGCATCTGGAAAGGGCTCCCCAGGAGAGTTGAAAGGAAGAGGCAGGCTCAGCACAGCTCTTCAATCATCTTGTCTTCTGAGCTGCCAGCCTCAGACAAGGTAAGAGAGCTGGGGAGGGGATAGTGTGGTTTCCTCTTCTGTCCCTCCCTCTTTTAATTTCTCTGGGCTGGGAGCCGAGCCTGGTGCTGATGGGGAGGAGAGGAGAGAGAACTCTTGCAGAGATATGACTCAGCATTGAGGTTTCTGTGAGATCTTGACCCTGATTCTCTATTTCTCATGAGATTTTCGGCAAGATGATGTTTGATTCTCATCTCAAACCTAAAAGGGATAATTGGCAATGCAATAAGTGGTAAATGAACGGTACATGGTAAACGGTAAATAGAAAGTTGATAAATTGGGATGGTATCTTGCAATATCGGTATCGGTAAATGGTCAGGAAATCAATCCCAATTTTCAATATGGCAAAATTTCTCGTGAGCAGCAATTTAGCTGCTTGTTTCCACCATAGCTCTCACTCCTGTTAAAGGAGTGTGGTTGCCATATTGATCCCCAAAATACTAGATGGAGTCAAAGTAGTTCAGATGGTCCCTTTTACTGGACCAACTTCTGTTCATGAGAGTATGCAAGCTTTCAAGCCACAGAGGGCTCTTCCTTGGCAAACTTCTTTCCAGCATGAGAAGGAGTCCGGTGTGGCTCGATAGGTTACATACCCTCACCAGAATTTGGTCCAATAAATGAGATCAACTGAGCTACTTTGTCTCCATCTTGTTAAGGAAATGACTATGTGTTGTACACAAGATGACACTATCCCCTGGCTTGTCCAGTTCTTTCAGCCAAGGATGCTGGGATGCAATAGGATACAGCTATACTTTGATCATGTCGTGGCAAGTAATATCTGGTTATTTCAGTCACTTTGGTATTTCAGTCATTTTGGTATTGCATATTTGGTACTTAATTTTTGCAATATTTATCACTACTGAGCACCAAACAGTTGCACAACAATGGGCATTTTTACACACACGTTAAAATGCTGTTCTTTCAATCTTCTGGGTTTACAAGTCCACAAGTAAATTCCAGATGCATTCTTCACACACACGCTGCCTTGAGACAGTTCCTGGATGAATTCTTCACACAAACACGGCCCTGAGGCAGCCTAAAGTAGCCGCAGCTGTAGACGTGAGGTGCTGCCATGGAAAACAAGTGATCACAGCAGCCTGAAGCAAAGTAGTTTACCAGGAAAACGTTTTACACACAAAAGGTCTGGGAGAAGGTCTATGCAGAAGTTCAAAGATCCAGATGTTTAAGATCTGGGTGAGTGATTTAGACACACAGAGAGTTCAGGATGTAACAGCAAACATGCACGAGAAATGTGTGTATAAAAACACCCATTGTGACTGTGGTATTGCTGTTAATGCAATAGCACTATTGCACAACAATTTGGCACTAAATTAGTGGCAAGGCAAAGTACCAGATTAGGGATGAAACTCGATTCTCGGTTTCTTGTGTTTCTCGATGAGAATCACAATGCTAGTCTCTTTCTTGCAAATGAGAACAAGACAAGAATTGACTGGATTCTCACAGACAAACATGAGAATCTAAAAAAAAAATCCCAAATACCCAGTTTTGGTGGAGGTGCGGGAGGGAAGAGGAAGCCATGCTGTCTGCTCCCCAGCTCTCTTGGGTTCTCTGGGGCTGGCAGCTCAGGGGACAGAGTCCAGGATCATGAGGAGCCACTGTGGGGAGCTCATGATAGAGAATGATCAGGCATGGGAGGGGGAGAGCAGGACAGAGAGACAGACTCAGAAGACATCTTCAACATTCTATTGGCTAGCAGGAATCAGCAGCCAACAGAATGCTGAAAAGCTGTGCTGGGCCCGCCCCTACTCTTCAACTCTTCCCTCTTCCATCTGGAAGTCCTGCAAGATCTCTGCAAGTAGGGCTGAAACTTGTCTCACTGGTCTTGCCGGTTCTGGACGAGAAGGGGGGGTGCCCCCTGTTTCGCCTTGAGACGAGACGAAACAAGAAACACCACTTTCTTGCCAAGAACCGGAGAGACTTCAAGGGGCGGGGGCAGTGGGCCCCCCGGAGGTGAGCAGGGGGAAAGGCAAGTTCCCTGAGCATCTCGGGGGCCCATGCGGCCTCCCTGCTGGGCGGGGGAGGGAGGGGGCAAGCAGGAAAGGATTAAAGATTTACTTACCTCCCTCTAAAGTTCAAGCTCCACACTGCTGCGTGTGTGTGTGTGTCGGGTCCTGATGCTCCTCACCGCACTGCTGGACATCTCAGTGCTGCAGTTTAAAAAGAAGGGGGGGGGGGG
>QEPC01012674.1:300022-318091 GCA_003113815.1 Sphenodon punctatus | reverse complement strand
ATGGGGAGGCTTCCCTGTCAAGCCTCTATCCCCATGTTCTCCGGCCTCAGTTGGTTCCTGGGGGCTTTTTGCATGCCCTTCTTCTCAGGTCCCTTGGCCTCAGTTTACATAGCAAGAGTGTGTGTGTGTGGGGGGTGATGGTACCCATTGTAGGGGAATTTTAGGGGTCCATTCTTATCAAGCCCACCCCTGTTCTGATGCAGTTCCCACCTGCCACTGGCAGAAACCCATTTTTCTTTTTATCAAGGACACCCCTGGCTGACCCAGAGAAATCAAAGCTTTCCCCAGAATCTTATGGCTCTATGTGAAAACCTGGAGTCTCTTTGCATGAACCATAGAGAGGTGGCAACTCGACACCCAACCATAAATCTGTACTATTGAGTGATTTTAGCATCAGGGGTGGCTAAGCTTATAGTCAGAGACCCACATTCATGGCATTTTCTCCATTGACAGCAATCGGGGAACACAGTGAACACATCTCTCTGCTTATGGTGCATATGATCCACTTGATCTGGGCATCAGTCATGGGTGATCTACCTGGGCTTCCTTCGCTGGCTCCAGGCCTCTAGGCAGAGACCACTTACACTGGCTCCCAGCTCTAAGGCTCCTCAGATACTGGTCTTATTTCTTAAGAGTGGAGAGGAGCTCACCCCCTTAGAGAGAACCTTCCCTGCCACACGGAAGGTGCTCTCCTAGCCTGTCTCCTCCACAGAGACACTTCCAGAGGCTATTTCTGAGAGACTGGCTCCCCTCCCCACACTGTAATCTACTGGAGACTGGCTTGTGATCTACTCGTAGAACACAATCTATCTCTTGGCCACTCTGGTCTAGCTGATCCTAAAGTCAAAATGAAGTGAAATCCATCTGGGAATGTGCATGCAGATGAGTGGTATAGGTTCCATCCACAGAGTCACTGGGAAAAAAATCTTTATGCACAGAGAAACAGAGGTGTTTGGTTGAGAAATAAATCCACTGGGGCATGTTATCTGTTCAAAAGGTCTCCGGGGAAATACTGGGATGATGTGATTTGTCTGTCAAATCATAGTGAGGGGAAATAAATATCCTCGGAATGAAACCTATTATCCTTTCAGAAAGTGTCATGGAGGACCATGATTTACTAAACCTTCCCCAATGCTGGTGCTGGGTCCCAGCACTTGGGATGAGAGGGAGGCAGATTGCAGAAAGAGATAATCCTGAGAGATATATTTTAAAAACCATATAACATGACCTTTAAAGCACCATCACCACTTTGGCAGCATTGCTCCAAAATAACAGGACGCTGGCAATCTTTTATGAATAACATTTGTTGTTCTCTGTTAGGAAATATACATCAAAAGAGATATAGAAGAAAATTATATATATATCTCTTCCTCATTTAGGGCCAAATCTCAGACAGGTGCAAGCAAGCATAGCTCCACTGAAGCCAGCAGAAACATGCTGATCAGGGTTGATGCTTCCTTCTGTCACACCTCAAGTGTCTGTCTGGATAAGGCTGAATCTCAGGCCCCTGCTTTCCCCCAGCCCCCCCCTTTCCTGACCCCCATTGATCTATTCTCTCCTTGGCCAGTAGGCTTAGCACTGGCCTCTGATGCCATTCTCTGTACTTGGTCAAGGATTCTCCAAGCTCAGATGTTTCAGGAGCCATTCCTCGAAACGTTGGAACTCGGAAAACTGAGTTGAGTACCTCAATCCTCGGAGTTTTCTGGGGAAAACAAAGGACCACTTTTCAGCACTAGTTTGGGGGTCGTGGTTTCAGATGGGGATACAGGTATGAGAAGAAGGCTTTTGGTATGGTTGACACAGTATAATTTCAGATGTTACGAGATCACAGTCAACCACAGTGAACCACACACAATCCCCCAGCATGGCCAATGAGCCCTGAATGTCTGTTGGTGACATCCAGATGTTCACCACAATCAATCACTGGTAGGGGCCAAGGCCAACCATGGTTCTGGAGCTTGAGGCAGGAGCAGGTCCAGAACCGTGGTCAATGCAATCCCCACCGGGTAATGGCCAAAAGTAATGTGTGAACGGCAACCACCAGGTGTGATCACAGAGAACAATCCCACGTCGTGGCGAATGCATGCAGCATTGCTGCCTGGCAATGGCCAACAAATGGAACATGGAGTAATATCTAAAGGGAACACTGCAGCAGGGGAACAAGGTGGCGAGAGAGGAAGTGAGAGTGGAGAGACAGGACAGTGATGGAGCGTGAGGAGCAGCAGCAGCAGCAGAAGCAGGAGTTGGAGCAACCCGCGAGGGACCCATGCTGGTGGCCCAGAGGATACGGGAGCACAGGGCATGTGTGCACCGTTGGCGGGAGGACCTTGCTGAGGAGATAATGAGGACCCATGCAGAGCAGGGGGAGGTGATGATCGCCTCCATTGACAGGATGGAGGCGGCTACTGGCAGGGCCGTGGGGCAGGTGGAGGGATGGTCCTCACATGGTCCTCACAGTGCACATCTGGGTGTTGTACAGGGCCTCCATCTGGTTCCAGGCCACCGGATGGGCCTTCATGAGCCAGCAGAGCAGCAGATAGGCTGGGTCCCCGATGATGCAGGGGGGCATCAACACCCCTTCAATCTGGATCATCCACATGTTGGCAAAGTCCCCCCTGTACATCCGTGCATGGAGGGGGGAGATGGTGAGGATCTGGGCATCATGGCTGCGGCCAGAGTGGCCAGTGAAGATGTCAGTGAACTGGCCCCATTGATCGACAATGGCCTGGAGCTGCAACGAGTGGTAACCATGCCTGTTGATGTACTTGGCCGCATCATTGGGGGTGGGGGAAGAATTTCCACATGGGTACCATTGATGACACCCAGGCAGTTGTGCAACCTGGTAGCCTCGAAGCCAGCCATCATGGCCCCCTGATTCATGAGCTGGATCACGCAGTCGAGGAGGACCACCTCCACAGCCCTACAGAAGTTGGCATGGTCCAGAGGCGCCTGTGGATGGGCATAGTGAGTAGGGATTTGCGAACGTGGTTCGGATGTTTGGTGTTCATACCAAACTTGGTCTGTTCAGATGTCCAAACCGAACATTCGAACCGAACTTGAAAATGGCCAAACAGTTCAGTCATGTTCAGGTGAGTTCAGATGAGTTTGGGTGCTGGAAAAACGTGACTTTGGGAAGCAAAAACGTGACTGGAAGGAGGAGGCAGCTGAGGAGCAGACTTCCTGGCACCAGGGGTGGAGACCAGGGGTTGTTTCAGGGCCAAATGATAACGATACCGAATAACATCTTCGAATTCGATATTGGTATTGGTAGCGATAGCACTATTTTTGAATTTTCGTCCAAGTTCGGCCAAACCGAACTTCGACGAACCGAACAACCGTACCCGAACTCGGGTTTCAAACCAAACAATTGAACGTCCGAACTGCATTCTGTTTGCACATCCCTAATAACAAGCCTGACAGCACTGATGAGGCCCACCCACCTCCAGTAGTGGCGGGCAGCTGCTTGACTGAGGGCAGCTGGACAGCTGCGTGCAATCAGTAGGGCCCTGCGGTATGTCCCAGAGAGCCATCGCACCATGTGCATGGCCTCGATGCAGCAGCACGTGTGATGGGCGAGCAGGCTGGTTGCAGCAAACTGGGCCAGGCATTCATGCACCCCTGTGTTCATCTTGAGCAGCTCTGTGGTGACCCATTGGAGCTCAGTGTGCTGGTGGTACCATCCAGCTATGATTTTCAGTAGGAGCCAGCACGCATGCCACTGGTTCACATCCATGTTAGGTGCCTGCGAGGGCAATAGCTGGTAGGTGCCCCAGGAGCACTGAGCAGTGTCAGGCGCACTGCTCGGCAGGACACTTGAGCCGCAGTGTTTTGAAGGTTGTGGCTCGCTATAAAGGGGCCTGGGGCCAGAACACACCCACGCACCACTGGCTGTCCTTTGGGCCCTGTACCCAGGTGCTGCACCGATTGGTTGTGGCCCGTGTGTTAGTGGGTGCTCCCAGTGGCACGGGGCCACCACCTGTACCAGGGGGTGCCTCCTGTAGGTCCCATGGCCCCTGGTGCTGCTCGCTAATGGCTATTGGGGTGTTGGGTGCTCAGGTACATGGGAGAGGGGAGGGCTGTGCCCCCGACATATAGGTGGTGTACCGGTGCCTTGGAGGGTGCATGAATATTGTGTGCGTATCACTGCTCTCTGCATGTAGGCTGTCTCTGTCCTTGGGTTCCTGAAGCTGTGCTGGGTCTGCTCCCCACGCTTCACTTCCCTTCCATCCTATTGATCTGCCCTTAACCTTATCGTGTAGCCTCGGAGCTCCCCTGGTTGTCTCCCCTGCCTACCATGGTTTGAGGGGCCTCACTGTCCTTGCATATCAGACCCTCTGCCAGCTGCACCATGGCCAATGCTCCTGCATCAGAGATCCCGCTCAGTGGTTCTGCAGTCTGTCCCCATTGCTGGACCTACAGGGAGACCATGGCCCTAGCTGACCTGTGGCATTTCCCTGGTGTTCAACTGCTCCTTGCCTCCCCGTTTACCCTCTCGGATGCCTATTGGTGTCTGATCTTGGGCCTCCGCTGCTTTGGATATGTGGCTACCGCTTGCAAGTGCCAGTTCAATGCTGTGGAGCTGGGCTTCCATCCCTTTCCAGATGGGCACATTCCGGAGATGAGGGGGTCGCTGGTGTCATAGTCTGCTCCTGAGATGGTGTCATCTCTGTCTGTCTGTGCCTTGTCCAACTTCCAGACCTGTCTGGTGGAGGGCGCCCCTGCCCTTGCTGTGTCCTACTTCTGCTGCATCCTAGGGGCCCGTGGCTACCAGCGTTCCTGTGGGGCATTGTACTACCACCTGTTGGAGCTCGGACAGCTGTCGTGCCCCCCTCCTGCTGACTATGCCTTGCCCGATCCCACCGGACCCAAGCTGCTCACGCTCTCAGAGGTGTGTTGCAATGCTGGTGTTCAGGTTGGGCTTACCGGTCCCCATCCTTTTGAGGCCTACTATCTTGTGGTGCACCACATGGCATGGATGGGCTCTCGCCGGGGCATGTTGCAGTGGCCCCACTATGTTCAACTGTTGGGCCACCCCATCCCACTCCCATTCTTGACCCTGTGAAGCTGGCTGTAGGTCTCCCGAGAACATCTGTGTCCCACCTGTTGCCTCCGCTGGGTGCTCCCTGCACCTTCTGTACTGTGACTTGCTACACTGTTCCCATTGTGGACCTGCTACTGTTCTGGCTCGATTTGCTCCCCCCGTTCTGCTCAGCTGTGCCAGTTTTCCTGCACCCTGGAGCCGTCTGTGTGGCACCACTACATCATCTGTACCCTTGGAGTTTGGTTCTGTGACCCGCCTCCCAGTCAGTTGTTTGCTGCTAACTGACATCTGTACTGGGGTCCTTGTTCAGCCGGCTCCCTGCCAGTGTCTGTGCCCAGCCCCCACTCCCACCCCTGTGATGCTTCCATGACTGTTTGTGACTGGGGGTCCCTTGCTCGCACCACCCAGCATCCCCTTGTTGGGGATGGTACCGTGGGCTGTTCGTGACATGGGACTTGCTTCCCTCACTGGTTGTGCATTACCATCCAGGACCAGTTCTCTTGCTGTTGGGACCTGACTCTGCCCTCCCCACTGTCTACCTCGGAGTGGTGGCTCATTCCCTGTGACCCTGCTCTGTCACCATGTGGACCCCTGTCTGTTCAGCAGCCTGGGTTGCTGTTGGCTGCCTCGTGGTTCCTGTGCTGTCCCTGGGGTGTTGGGTGCCTGCTCCCGTGTCCTGCTCTATTCTGGCCCTGCCCCCCTCCTGTTGTGTTGCCCATTGTTGGCCTCCACCCCCCCACCCCCCTGTGTCCTTACCGCTGTCTCTTGGGCTGTCCGGTGTGGTGTTCCCCATCCCCCCTTGTGTGCCCCTGTGTGTTCCCCCATAGCTCCCTTTACCTTTCGGCTGTGCGTGTTCACAGCAGCGTGTGTGTAGTTTGTGTTCGACTCTGTCCATGGCTTCCTTCTCCCTGTTGTGTGTGTGTGGCTCAGCCATTCCCCTCCCTCCTCCCCCTCCCTTCCTGTTTCCCTCACATGGGTGGTGCCTTGTGGCGCTTATGGCTTCCTTTGCCCTTGGTCGGTCATGTATGTGTCCCGCCCTGCCCTGGTGCCTTTGGGGGGTTCTTGCCATGGTCCGGGATTGGTGTCATGTCTGTTGCACTATCCCAGATTGTGGTCTGGCTGTCTGTTTCCTTGCCATGGTCCTGCTCCCATCATGTCTGTTTGGGGTCTGTCCAAACCACGGGTCGGGGTTGGGTGGTTAGACACAGTTGGGGATCCACTGTGGTGACCCGGGAGTGCATCATGTCTGAAATTACCCACAGGTGAGGCCACCAAAATAACATCTATGTCCAGAAGTTGTGCGCATTCATATTCTTTTATTTATGTAAACAAATGGACCCCTGTTCCTTTTGTAAACAAGGATACAAAAACAGATGAACAAGAAAATTATTGTCATCTGCTTTCAATTCCTTTTCATTAATAAAATGATTATTTTTTTAAAAAAACAACCTGCACATGCACAAAATGGCAGCCAAGGCCATTCTACACATGTGCACCCTTTTCAAAAATGGCGCCGGCAGTGTTGGTACCAGTTACGAAAAGGCAGCTGGTCTGCACATTCACAGACTGACTGTCATTTTCCAAAATTGAACGTTTTGGAAAAGGGCTGTGCGTGCGCAGAACAGCTCCAGAGGTAATTGCTTTGCACATGCATGTGGTTTTTTAATTTATAGTTTTAAAAATATTTTTAATTTAAAAACAAAACAAAATAAATAAAAACAAAACCAGTGGGGTCATTTACGAAATCCACCAAAAATGAAGGTTTTTTTGTAAATGAAAACAAAAACAAATGGGGTGCCTTCTGCACACCCTCTAAGTCCAACAGTAACATGGAGCTTCCCACGCTCCAAGAAAAGATGAATCCTGAGAGAAACACTATGTAGAACACCTATAGGGCTGATTTGTAAAAGCCATTCTGATTTCACACAAAATTCCCACAAAATCAGAATGACTACTGATATTCTGGTTGGAATTCTGATTGGAATCAAGTTCTTATTGGTTGGTGTGGGAATATTGGTATCGGATAAATCTGAAACACCCGATAATCAGGTGTTTTGAATTAATCCGATAATCTGATATTTACCGGTATCGGCATACCATATTTTTAACATTGGCCGCTTTACCGGGTTTTTCACACTACGGTCATTGAAGTCAATGGTCGCAATATAAAAAAAACGGTAAAGGTGCCAATGTTAAAAATTCGGTATGCCAATACCGGTAAATCCAATACCGGGGAAATCCTATACCGGTAAATCTGGTATTCGGTATTCTCCCCAGTGTCCCATCCCTACTAATTGGTATTACAATGAGATGCTTTTGCACAAGTGCAAAAAAAGGCCATCATTTTTTGCATCTGGTTCATGTTCCAATTAGACCAAATGAAACACCCAGTTTCGATGCAATTGGAACCAAGGAGAAATTTTCATTTCATCCCTACACAGCTGAAAAGAAGCCAAGCCTACTAACAGGATACGTCAAAGCCTGCATAGATCAGCACCGATTGGAATAATGGTAGAGATTGGGGGATGCTGTGTGAAAAGTTGTCAAGACAGTGCAGGAGAAGGATAAAGAGCAAAGACAGAAAAAGAGATCTCCTTTATTCTGAAAAGTTTAAAATCTAAATGCTGGTTACAAATGGGAAACTGGGGTACAAAGAGATCAAGTGACTTCTCCAAGGTTGCAGAGACAGTCTATGAAAGAGCTGGGAAGACAATCAAAATCTACTGAGTCCTTGTTCAGTGCTTTAACCACAAAACTGCCCTGCCTAGCTATTGAACTCACTTTGTTTCATTAAGTGATGCTCCATCAATTAACCGAGAGGAGCCAGAGTTAGCTGTGTCTTGGATAATAAGGGGGAAAGGAAATTCCGCCAGCAGCTCAAAGTAACATCTGAGTTCATACAAAATAAATCGGGTTTGGTACGTTACAGGTGGCATGTTTCAGTTTGTTACCCTGACGACTTGCCTTGTACTTGCTCTTCTGTTCAATTATGCATTATTTCCTGTTCTCATTACGGACCTTCAAACAACCACAAAAATATCCTCATTTGGGGCTTATTCTGTCCTTGTTAATTTTTTATTTTGCATAAAGGAGAAAGATAATGGCAATAAACCCTACATAGAGTCAAATAAAAGAGGAATGGAAAAGACCTCCTCAATCAGCCCCTATTCAGCTCCCCAGATAGTACAGGATTTCCCCCCACAGCACATCTTCAATGTGTCTTTTCCAGTCTGGCTTTGAATTACTCTGAGACTGAAGTTCCCAGTTCCTCAGGGAAAAGTCCCAGCACAATCAGTGTAATGAGGGCAGTAACTGCTCAGAGAGAACACCCAAAGACCTCTGCAGGTGTCAAATCCTGGCCTCAAGCTCCTGCCCTCTTGTTTTTAGTAGCATGGCCTGGTCTTGTTGGCCCATTGTCCCAGCCTGCCTCGGAGACCCAGCCACTTCTCCACAAGGCCTCCCTGCTCTGCCCTAACCGTACCCCAACTCCTGTTTTTCCTGTCATGCCTCCTAGCTTCCTGGTTGGTAGGCCTGAAATGAGCAATCACAGCGAATGTAATTTCCGTTGGAACAGGTCATTCATCTCCATTTGTGAACAAAGTAACTTACTGGCTTTTCTGTTATTTTTCAATCTTTTTCACTATTTTCGAGCGTTTTTCAATATTTTGCTAGTTCGGTAAATTGCAATTGTTTGGTAAATTGACCACCTCAGTGAGAGGGTACTCTAACTGCCCTAACCTTAATGAAAAATGAATGGGGGGAGAGGGGACTATGATTTATATAGTGATGCAAATCTGCTATGTTTTGTCTCATTTCATATCAACATAGGGATCGGATCTGCTAGGGATCAGGAAGAGTCTTGTTTCCCTCTCTCCAGTGGGATGTGGAATCAGAGGGCTCGTTGACACCTGAGACCTGTCTTCTGAGAGCTCCCTTGTCTACAGTGATGTAAATCTGCTGTATTTTGTCTCTTTTCTGGTCAGTCATTTGAAGCTGGGGAGCAGACCCTTGGGCAGAAGTCGAGGGGTGACATAAAAGGGCATTGGCCATTTTGTGGCCTGTTGGAGCCAGGTTGTGTACCGCCTGTTCCTGTACACCATTCACTGCATCTCTGTAACATGTCGGCACCCATCCATCAATCCTGCCCGCCTGCAGTAAATATTTGGTCTGCTTCCATGTACCTCTCTTCCCTTCTCCTCCTTTCTTCCTTATTGCCTAAACTCCTTTTCTCCCAAGTACCCTCTTGGAGCAGCTTTCCTCCCTCCTATCAACCCCCACCCCCACCTCCCCATATCTCAGCTCCAACCCTACATGAGTGTCTCCCCTATCCTTAAGAAGGCCACTCTTGACCCCTCAGAACCTTCCAACTATCTCCCCATTTCTCTCCTACCCTTCGCTTCCAAGCTCCTGGAGTGGCCTATCTACATCCACTGTCTTGATTTTTTTCTCTTCTAATACTTGGGGTGGCTAACATATAGTAATAAAACAAAAATGGATTATAAATATAAAATATACAAATATAAATATAAACTTATAACAACAGTACATAAAATTCAACCATGATCTGTGTAAAATCACATCTCTCCCACTGCCCACTAACCCATCCCACCCCCACCCCAAAGCAAACACCTGGTGGAAGTGTCGGGTTTTACGGCTTTGTTGAAAAGCAAGGAGATCCGGGCTGAGGCGAATCTCCACTGGGAGGGCATTTCCCAGGGGGTGGGGTAATCCTTCAGGTAAGCAGGGCCCATATCGTGTAGGGCTTTAAAAGTCAAATTAACACCTTGAAGGAGGCCCAGAAGACAAGAAGCAGTCACTGAACTGCTCGGAGCACTGGTTGAATGTGCTCTCTGTGACCTGTCCCACTAAGCAGGTTATTAGCTAAGTCTAAAAGTCTCTATTCCATTCCTGTCTTCCACAATCTCTCTGCCACCTTTGACACTGTCGGCGATGGCCTCCTCCTAGATTTGCTACACTTCCTTGGTTTCTGGAACTCTGTTCTTGACTGGTTCTCCTCGTATCTTTTGAACCGCTCCTTCAGTGTTTCTCTTGCTGGTCCCTTCTCTACATCACGTTCCCCCTCTCTGGGAGATCCCCAAGGATCTGACCTGGTTGGGGGTGAAACGATATTTCAACCCCTTCGAGAATCTCACAAAGAATGGGTTCTTTGGCGAGATTCTCCGGGCCTAGAATCTTGTGAGAATCAGCGTTTTCGCCACCATTCTCAGTGATGTTATTGAGCACAGTACAAACACCCCTGCGGCATTCTGCTCATGCAAAAAATGGCTGCTGGTGGTCGCGAATGCACAGAATGCCTGTGGTGGCTATTTTATTTTGCACATGTGCAGAGCATTTTGGATTTTCAAGAATCTCATGACTGAGATTTTCGAGAAAGGCCCTTTTCACACAAAAATTCTAACACTGATAAGATGGTTGTTACATTTTATTATACATGTTTCATGGCACCCATAGAGCACACCTGTAGCCCTGCAACATGTATAATAAAATGTAACACCCATTTGATGAGTGTTAGAGTGTGTGAAAAGGGCCAAACCTCAAAAATGTTCTGCACATGTGCAAAATGGCCACTAGGGGGCATGCACATGCATAGGGCATTAGGGGGATTTTCTAGCATCTTGCAAGTTTCTCAAAATATATAGCGAGAACTCACGAGATCTTGCTGAAGTTTGCAAGAATCTCAAACGTTCTTTCAAGAATGCTTTGCATTCTTATTTCAGCCCTAGTCCTGGGTCCTCTACTCTTCTCCCTTTACACTTGTTCCCTGGGTAAACTCACTGAATCTCACGGGCTCCAGTATCACCTGTATGCTGATGACATGCAACTCTGTCGCTCCACTCCCGTGCTCTCCCCTTCCACCCAGACTCATATCGTTGTCTCTCTAACATCTCTGCTTGGATGTCTCTCTGCCAACTCAAGTTTAATATGGCCAAGACCAAACTCCTCATCTTCCCCCCAAAACATCCCCCTCCTACTTCCCTCTCCATTGCCATTGAGGGTATCACCATCCAGCCTGTCCCTTGGGCACTTAGCCTTGGATTTATCTTTGACTCTTCCCTCTCCTTTATGCCTCAGATCCAGGCTGCTGCTAAATCTTGTCGCTTCGCTCTGTATAATATTGCTAAAATCCAGCCCTGCCTTACTGTTTTCACTGCAAAAACCTTAGTCCGTGCTCTCTAGTCATTTCTCGTCTTGACTACTGTAACCTCCTCCTTACTGGTCTCCCCTGCTCTAATCTCACCCCCCTCAGCTCCATTCAGCTCTCTGCTGCCAAAGTCATCCACTTTGCCCATCACTTTGATTAGGTTCAGCCCCTCCTCTCCCCCCACATTGGCTCCTTCTACATGAACGCATTCAGGACAAGTCTCTTGTATTCACCTTCAAGGCTCTTCATGGCCTTGCTCCCCCATATCTCTCTGCTCTTGTATACTACCATGCTCCTGCCTGGAATGCTCCTCCTCTGCCCCCACCCTCACCTGCTCATGACTCCCTTGCTCCTCTAAACATCTTCTCCCCTTCTCTCTTTCTGCCCCCCATACCTAGAACTCCCTCCCTGGATACATTCATTCTGTTCCCTCCCTACTATCATGCTGCACGGCCAGGCTCAGGGGGGGGATGAGGGACGCAAGAAGGACCCTTGGGGAAACACAGGAAAAGCCTCCCCCAACAAAGAACATGGCCCCGCCCCGCCGCAAGACATAGCGCCGCTAGCACCATCCCCGCTGCAGGGGGATGCATCGCAAGCAGACGCACCAGCCCCGCCCCGGCGTAGCGCACGCAGAGTGGCGCGACGCACGTCGTAGGGGGCGGGTCTCCCAGGGGCTCACTAATAAAGGCCTATAAAAGCACCGGCGGGGCACTAGCTCCCCGCCGGTAATCATGAGAGAAGCTAGCCCCCTTGCCTTTGAACCTGCTGAAAGCTAAGTGTTGAATGTGGATTGGTGATTTGATTGGTGCCTTGTGTTTGTTCCCCCTTTGTGCTCCTGCCTCCCCGTGAAGCCTGTTTACGTAGTATTGACTGTGTTCCCAGCACCTTTGGTTGTCTTCCCCTAAAGTTCCTCCTTAGAATAGCCTCGTAGCCTCAAACTCCGGTGTCTTTCAGTTGTGATTGTGAACCTCTCTCTCTCCCATCCTGCCCCGGGTACTCCCCCCACTCTCCTTCCCCATTCCTTTATTCCCTTATAGCCCCCTCGCACCCCTGACCCGAAGCCCCTTTGCTCCAGCACTATTTCACCCCTCCCTCACTGTGTGTCACACCTTGGATACTGGATTCCCCAGACCCCGAACCTTATTGATACGCCTGTGGTGTAAGATTGATTCCCCCCCTTTCCTCTCCCTGGTTGGCATTCTCTCTCTCTACCCCTATGATGATAAGGGTTGCCTTGTAAGTTGCAAGGAAAGCCCACCCACTATCCTGAGGGGAATTCCGGGAGCCCCGTTAGTTCCAGAGAGAGATTGCCACCCCCTTGAGCCTGTTGGGGTGGGTCTTCGACCTCCCTGCACTCTTCCCTTGTCCACGTCTACCATTTGTCCCCTCTCCTTCCCCTTCACCTTGACACCTACCTCCCAACTTTCAAATCCCTCCTGGAAACCTACCTCTTCCGTCAGGCTTTCCCTAGCTTGTCATGAGTGAAACTGCATCCTCTTCCTCCCTTCCTCAGAAACTCTTCCCTGTCACTAAGTTAAGCACATGCACCTGCAACTTCTCAACCTCATGAACCTTATCTCTCCTGACGTTCACCTCTCCCTCGTTTCTCCTAGATTGTATGCCCCCTGGGGTAAGAACCTGTCTATAACTATTAAATGTACAGTGCCAGGTACACTGCTGGTGCTATATAAACAAAACAAGCAAATAATAATAATAATAATAATAATAATGGCTAAGAGGCAAAAAATTGACGGAAAGTGATATAAATTGCCAGAACCCCCCCCCCAAATCGATGAAAATTGACAAAAATGTCAGAAATTGATGGAAATACCAACATTTGATGGAAATGACAGAAAATTGTAGGCACCAATCTTGCAATGGCAGAAGCACAGAATCACTGACCGATGAGGAAATACTGATGAACATTTGCAATTGCTTCCAAAAGATAGGTATTTCCTGATGGTAAGGGTACACTTGCTTATGCCTCAGGACTAGTGATTAGCTGCCAGCCAGTGTAGAAGGATTGCTGGTAACACCTGGGGGGCAGAGATGGACAACAGTCTCATATTTCCTGATCATGGACCATGCTCTTGCCTTGTTCACTCTGGTCTTTTTTATTTTATTTTTAAATTTATTAAAAGATTTAATATCTCACCCCTCCTGCCACAGGCAGCTCGGGGTGGCTTACAACAACATATAACAATTATAAAACATAACATTATAAAAACATATCACTCCCACATCTCTCTCCTCCCCCATCCTCTACCCATCTCCCCCACCAAACACCTGATGGAACAGCCAAGTCTTAGAGCTTTTTTGAAAGGAGGGAAGGTCCGGGCCCAGACACATCCCCACCAAAAGGCTTGGTGTGGCCACCGAGAATGCCCTCCCCTGCGTGGCCCCCTGGAAGACTCGGGGGACCACAAGAAGGGCATCCCCCAATGACTGCAGGGGCCAGTTCAGTACCCGGGGGGTGAGGTGGTCCTGCAGATAGACATGGCCCAAACCATTTAGGGCTTTATAGGTTAAAACCAACACTTTGAATCAGGCTCAGAAGACTATTGGCAGCCAATGCAGAGAATGGAGCACTGGTGTAATGTGCTCCCAGCGGCCCAGTCCCACCAAAAGACAGGCCGCCGCATTCTGCACTGCACCAGCTGCAGCTTCTGGGCTGTCACCATGGGTAGCCCCACGTAGAGTGCATTACCATAGTCTAGTCTCAAGGTGATGAAAGCATGGATGATGGTGGCCAGGTTGGAGTTCGACACATACGGCCTAAGCCGACATACCAGATGTAGGTTTGTAATAGCATAACTGCTGGGAACAATAAACTAAACTACCAGATGTAGTTGGCAAAAGGCACCCCAACACCACAGACTCTACCTGAGCATTGAGCAGAGATGCGCATCGAGGAGTACCCCCAGACTCTGTACCTGGGGAACCAATGGAGGACAGACCCCATCAGTGATAGGGGCCGTTAACTCCATCACTTTACCCACCAGCATCACCTCCGTCTTGTCAGGATTCAGCTTCAGTCGATTAGCCTTCATCCAATCCCCCACAGCTATCAGACACCGAGTAAGCACGGAGACTACAGGGTCTGGGTTTGTAGAAAAAGAGAGGTATAGTTGGGTGTTGTCAGCATGTTGGTGGCACCATACACCAAACCTCCTGATCACCTTGCCGAGAGGCTGCATATATATGTTGAACAGGAGGGGGGACAACAGTGAACACTGCAGGACACCATACGCGCGGTTTTGGTATGATGAAAAACACTCCCTGAGTACCACTTGCTGGGTTCTTCCAGTCAGGAATGACCGGAACCATTCAATAACAGTCCCGCCCACCCCTGCACAGTCCCGCAGGCTTGCCACCAACATTTCGTGATCAACCGTATCCAAAGCAGCTGACAGATCTAATAGAACCAATAAGGTCGAATAACTCCGGTCCATCTCCTGGCGCAGATCATCCACCAAGGCCACAGTGCAGTCTCCGTGCCATAACCCAGACGAAATCCCGACTGAGGGATCAAGAAAACAGACGCAGTGAAGATGGTCCTGCAACCGCTGAGCCACCACCCACTCAATAACCTTCCCTAGAAAGGGAAGGTTAGAGACAGGTCGATAGCTGGCAAGGGAGTCAAAAACATCAAGTGATGGTTTCTAGAGCAGAGACCGCACCACCACCTCCTTGAGACAGTCCAGAACTCTGCTCAGTGCCCTCCCAAAGGGAGGCATTGACCACTCCCTCCAGCAACGGCCCCATTGTCTCCTTGCAAGATTTAATTAGCCAAGATGGGCACGGATCTAATTCACAAGAGGTGGCCCTAACAGCCCCAAGTGTCCCGTGCGTCTGCATCAGCAGGTGTCATCAACTGAAATTGATCCCATAAAACCGGACAAGATGTAACTTCCATAACCTCAGGTTGTCCTAGTGTAAAAAGTGCAGCGTTGAAATTGTGGTGAATACGAGTGATTTTATCCACAAAATAATTCACAAATCTGTCAGAATGTGCTATAGATGACTCCACTCCAGGGTGGAGGGAGGCTGGACTGACCAGCCCCTGCATCACCTGAAAAAGCTCCGCTGGGTGAGATTTTGCAGATGCTATGAGAGCAACGAATAAAACTTTTTTCGATGCCCTCATCGCCTCAGCATATACTCGTAAACTGGCTCTATGCCACAATCTGATGGCTTCAGTATAATAACAATGACATTGTTGCTCCAACCCCCACCCTTCTCACTTTAGCATTTGCAGCTCCTCCAAAAACTACGGGGGCCTGCAGTGCTGTTGCCTGGGCAGCGGACGTCTAGGAGCTATCCGATCAATGGCCTCAGTCAGCAGGTGTTCCATAGTGCGACGAGGTCATTGAGGAGATGGTCGTTGAGGATAGAGGGTACCTCCCCGAGAGCCAACCGGAACCATTCCGGTTCCATTAGGCTCCAGCAGCGAACCACTCAAATTGGTTCCACGTTCTTCCGGGGGCAGACATCTTCTAAGAGAGAGGTCTGTAGAAGTGATCCGACCATGACAAGGGCACTGCTGATATCTTCCCCAATAACAGACACACACACACACCCCACCTGAAGGCTGGTGCAAAACATGAGATTGAGAGTATGTCCCCCCTGATGTGTTGGGCAGCTGACCATTTGAGATAGGCCCATGGTTACCATGGTGACCCTGAACTCATGCTCCGCCCCCCCCTCCGAGGTCGGCATTAGTGTGGATGTTGAAGTCCCCCCCAGACTAATGCCTCTGGGGACCACAATACCACCTGAACCACTACCTCTGCCAGAGCATGTAGAGAGGCTGTCATACACAACGTAGGTGCATGGTATACGAGCAACACCCCCAGACTGTCCCCCGCCAAATTGAACACCAGGTGCAGAGCCTCAATCCCTACCATGGTTTTCACCAGTTATCTCTGAACCAACCACCTCTCTGTAAAAATCATAGCTACACCCCACCCCTACCCCCCATCCCTCCGACCGTGACTGTTGCTGCACGGAAGACCTGGCCAGAACAAGGTCAGCCAAGATAGGCCCTGACTCAAGGTCCAGCCAGGTTTCTGTAATGCCCACGAGATTGGTGGCACAATCCAAGACTAATTCCTGGATAGTTGTTGCTTTATTAGCCACCGATCTTGCATTCAAAAGCAGCAGCAAAGGGTCGGGGGTCCTCTGATCTCGATTCCTCTATCCAGCCTCTAAGGGGTGAGTGAGCGGGACCTGCAATGGGCACCTGTCCTACTTCACTGGTCTCATATAAGTCCATTTGGATCCATATCTCCCCCGTCCCATCATGACCCCAATGACTGAGACACACACACACCCTGGCACGGTCCCCCAGCCCTGGCACCCCACACCCTCTTACCCCCTCTTACCCCCTCTGCCAGAGAGGGGCAACCCCCCCTTCCCCAAGGACTGCGCCCCTCCCTCACACCAAGGGGGTCAGTCCTTCCCCCCTAACCCAGTCCCCCTGACCCTCCTCCATATAAAACAAACATTTCATCCCACCTATCACCATGTCCCAATCCCAAAATACACCTTAGTGCTCAGACGCCACTAAGGGCCATGTCTAAGGGTCCTTTGGCATGGCCCTTAGGTGCTCTGCCTGTGGTGCCCCTGAGCTGCTGGTGACTTTTGGCCCTGCTTAGCTGAAGGTCTGTCCCTGAGGACATCCCTGGGGGATAAACAGGTGCACCCAATGCGTAAAAGCCTTCTCCCACTCCTCTGTGGGACAGAGAGACAGACAGCCAATAGGGTTGTGCAAACAGAACTGGGTTAGGATGTTCAGCATTTGGCCGTTTGGCCCAAAACCCTAGTTCAGGTTCGGAGGTTTGGTCCAGTGGAGGTTGGTCCAGCAGAGTTCAGACCCACCGGGAAGCTTGGGGTGTTCCAGGGACCCCCAGGGGTGCCTGTGGTGGCATGGTCCGAACTTGGCCTGTTCGGGCGACCGAACACGAACTGACCAAACCGAACTCAATTCCGAACGATGAAATGACCGAACAGTTCAGTCAGTTCGGTTTGCGTTTGGATGAGTTCGGGTGGCAAAAAAAGTGCCACTGGAAGGTCAAATGTGACAGGGAGGGGGAGTCAGCTGAGGAGCAGACTTCCTGGCACCAGGGGTGGAGCGGCTTGGAGTAGCAGCCAGCCTGCCCAATCACCATCCCTTTTTTCCTCAGACCACTGGCTTCACAGTCTGCGATTGGCCATGGGCTAGGCTGCATGGAGCCAATGGGGCTTGCGGTGAGGTGGGCGCAGCATGTAACAAAACTAATTGGCTCCCCTCCTTCCCAACACCTTCTGACCTAGTCACTGTTTCTGAATAGCAGGAGTTTCAGAAGGCTCCCTCTCTCTCAGCATTTTCCAGCTCCCCAATCCATTACCATCCTCCTCCCATTTCTCCCATCCAACCCATCTACCCCCATATTCTCATTCATTTATTAGCTTAGCTTAGATAGATTTAGTGGTTATTTTTGTTTTTACCCCTTCCTGTGTTCCCTATGTTCGATCTTCTTTCCTTCCTCCCTCACCCCTCTATTGAATTCTTTCCCTCTCCCATATATTCCATCCCAGATTCCCTTTGCTTCCCCTGTTTTTTCATTTGGAGTAGGATTATTAGATTGATTTAGCTTTCATTTCACTTTTGTACCCCTCCTTGTGTTGTTTGTGATACCCCCAATCCCATGTGTGTGTGTATAGATAGATAGATAGATAGATAGATAGATAGATAGAGAGAGAGAGAGAGAGAGAGAGAGAGGTTAGAGATAGTAGACAGTTGTAGGAGTTAGCTTAGTGATAGAGATAGCGTTAGTGATTTAGTTTTAGTGTTTGTAGGAGTAGGTCTGTGTACTTATTA
>QEPC01012674.1:268051-286264 GCA_003113815.1 Sphenodon punctatus | reverse complement strand
AACACTTCCTCAAAAGCACCAAGCAAAATGTCTCCCAAATTTCGCACAAGGGTGTGGGTAGGGTGAGGTATTTTAGCTCCCCCACCTACTTTGGTTTTATATTTATAACTTAGCCCTGTTTTAATATTTTATTATATTTATGAGAGTTTTAAATGGTTTTATTGTATTTTAATGTTTTTGGAAGCCATCCCGGGCTGCATAGCAGGAGGGGCGGGGTATAAATTTATTAAATAAATAAATAAATAAATAAATATAAGCGAATAAGGACCCTCCACATGGGTCGGCAGAATGATGATGGCCCCAGAACCCTGATGGTGGGTGGTAGGACAGGAGTGGCAGTTTCTCGATGACATGGATGGACAGTCCCCCCATGCCTGGAATGTAGGTCCCAGAACCCTGACAGTGGGTCCTGGGGCTGGAGTGGCCAGCACCCCTATTCGGCCAGATGTTGCAGGCTGGCTGGCATTGATGGAGCAGCAGCAGAGGCCTAGCCAGGGCTCAGTGGCTGCCACCCCTGCTCAGCCGGGCATTGCAGGCTTGCATCCTACTCTCTGGATCTGAACAAACTATTCTGCCAATTGGTCAAGCCTTTCCCAGTGCTGAATCACGTGGCAACCAAGTAGCAGACACTGGATTGCCGGGGCACAGTACCCGTGGCATAGCAGAGGCAGCAGCAGCGGACATTGGGTTGCCAGGGCACGGAACTCATGGTACAGACAGCAGAGGTGGCATTGGCAGCAGCAGCAGACATTGGATTGCCCTGGCACAGAACCCATGGCACAGACAGCAGAGGCTGCATTGGCAGCAGCAGCGGACATTGGATTGCCAAGGAATCGCTGCTGGGTTCTATGAATGGCTCCTCCTCCAGGTAGGTCTCCACTGCTGCTGAGGTGCCGTCGTACTCCCTCAGGTAACTCTGCCTGGGCAGCACCTCCACCACTGCCCTCAGCCACGCTGCTTGCCCTGTTGTGCAAGAGCCCATGCTCCCCAGAGTAGTCTGCACATAGGAGTTGCTGCTGCTGGCAATAGGGGTGCTGCTGCTGCTCAGCCTGCTGCTGGTGCTGCTACCGCTAGGGATGGGGGCAGAGATAGACCCTGACGGATAAAAAGGGTGGCTGCTTCCACTCCCACCATCCCCAGGGACGTCCTGCTGTGATGGCTACCGCGCACTCTCCGGAGCCCGCTCTGCTTGCCGGACCCTCTCCACCAGTTCATCCTTCCAGTACCCATAGAGCACCATCTTGCGTACCACACTGCCCTTGATTTTGGGGTCCAGCATGGATGCCAACACATATTCTGTCTGCTACAGGAGCTTGTCGTACCACACTTTCAGCCCTGCCTTCAGCTGCCGCACCAGGGCAACCGCCTCATCTGCCATCTTCCTGCCCTGAGGGGCACAATCCCACCCCTGGGGAATTTCCTCCAGCCTCCTGAGGAGACTTCAGACCAGAGAGGTCACCTGGGTGATGGTGGCCGTGGCCGAGCTGATGGTCTCCATTATGGCCAGGAACAGTCTCAAAAGAAAGACTGTGTGCACCAGGATTTCCCATTCCACCCCATTGTACCATGGAGGTGCCCCGCTGTCCATCACCAGTTGAACCTGATGCAAGGCGGCTTTCTGCTTGAGAAGCTGCCCGAGCATCAGGATGGTCGAATTCCACCATGTGGACACATCCTGCACCAGCTGGTGCACTGGGGAGCCTTGCTCAGCCTGCTTTGCTCAGAGGAGTTTGCTCCCTTTCATGCTCCAGTTAAAGAAACCAGCCAGCTTCCTCCCCCGATCAATCAGGGAGTTAAGGTTGCCTGCCCCAATTCCCTTCTCTCCCAATCCCAGAGCATCCCTGACCACCAGGTGAAAGGTGTTTGTGGCATAAGGGATGTTGGTGAAGCCCCCCTCATGGACTGCCCTCTATATGTTGGCCGTGTTATCGGTCACCATGCACCCCTTGTTGAAGCAGGGGTGGCAACCAGACGTGAGCAGGGGTGGCAACCAGACGTGACCCACTCCCTCACCATGACGCTCAGGGCTTCCTTGATGTCCTAAGCCATATGGGGGGGTCTTCCATTACTTCCGCTTGAAGGAGGGCCCACCTTTGGAACCCCTCCTGCCACTGCCAAATGCTGCCTCTGGATCCTGTCCCCAGGGCTCCGTCACTGCCAGGTAGGTGTGCTGAGCATTCCTGCTCTACCACAGGTCTGTGGTGAAGTGGACGGTGGCACCCCCAGCCCCTTCCAGCTACTCCCTCACCCGCTCCTTTAAAGCCCAGTACAAGACTGGCACCACCTGCAGACTCAGGGTGGTGCATGATGGCAGCTTAAACTGGGAGAACAGGAAACCAATCAGGTGCCTGAATCCCATGCCCCCAACCACCGAGAAGGGCTGCCCATCCAGTGCTATCATTTCCTCCAACACGCGTGTGGTTTTCACTTGAAAGCCATGCCACCCTCCATGTCCTGCAGCTGCCAATGGACTTGACAGCTGCCCCCACCCCAGCTCCTCCCTGGTGAACTGACACTGCTGCTGCTGCTGCTGCTGCTGCTGCTGCTGCTGCTCCTTCTGCTCCCCCCTAGAAGCAATACCACTGCTGCTGCTAGGCAGGTGTTCAAGCAGAACGCTTGCCCGCTGATGGAGGCAGATGCCTCGCTGCTGCAGTCAGGAACCCGCTGGTGTCCACTGCCCCTGCCTGCCCACTTAGCAGTACAGTGCTGTGGCATCCCAATCAATCAATCAAAAACTTTATTGATGTAACCAAAGTCATAGTCATAACAAACAAACATAAATATAAGCCCATACAAATTCAACAAAACACAACCACTACAGTTCAAATAAAAATAAAACAATACAATATAACAAGTTAATACAATTAAAATATCCTCTAAAGCAATTTAAACCCCCAAAACAACTTCCTCCTGGCAAATGCCTGGGATAAAAATGCAATAACTTGACTGGTAATCTCGTCCCTCCCATCTGCTAATGCCAGTTCAACCAGGGCATTCTGAGTCCAGCCTGTATATTTGGAGAAAAAATTCCCCAACAATTTCCCCCTCAAATCATCATACAGTCTGCAGGAACATAGAAAATGGGTGGTTGTTTCAGCCTCCAAGAAGTCATAAGGACATAGCCTATCAGGGAAGGGAATGGAATCAAATCTCCCCTCCAAAACCTTGGCGGGGAGGGCATTAAACCGTGCAGACATAAAAAGCCATTTTGCACTAGTCGAAGCCGGTAAACTAAAATAAGAGGCCATAACATCCATCGGGGGTGCCCAGAGCAAATAGCTGCTCACATGAAGGGATTGGGCAACGCTATTCCGGTTCTCCTGATGATTAACATCACGCCATCTCAATAGCATCTTGCGTGAAGCAACCTGGAAGGTTTTAGCACAGAGGTAGTCTCGTGACAGCCCCAAGGTCATTAGATGGTCTTCCACTGTCACTGCCCAACTACTATAAAAGGAGTCATTCCTCAAAAAGGTGAACAACCCCCCCACCCATGGTGACATGACCCTGAGCCCCAACTTACATGCAGCCTGCCAGGCTTTAAAGGACCAGGTACGCTGGCCCAATTCAAGCCGAAGGGCAGCATTTGGAGTGCCTCCCGGGACTCTAGTTAGCATTCGCAAAAACTTTGATTGAATACGATTCAAGGACTGTGGACTAAGTGGAGCCCAAAGCTCTGCACAAAACAAAAACTGTGCACCCACTTAGGCGTTAAAAACCTCCAAAGTCAATTTAATCTCCAGCCCTCCAGAATAAACCCAAAAAAATTGAATTGCCAAGGCCACTCTTTTTGCCCCACACTCAGCGTCTCTAAAATGTTGCTGCCACGACCCGGTCATACTAAAAAGGAACCCTAAATACTTTAAAACTTTCACCTGCTCCAGCTGTCTATCCCCCAGTCTCCACACATGGGTGTTCATACGGTGGGACTTAGCAAAAACCATGATTTTAGATTTTTGATAATTAATTTCCATGCTATTCTCAGCACAATACTGGGCAAAAGCCTGCAATTGCCTATTTAACCCAACTCTCGTTTGGGAAAGCAATACAAGATCATCTGCAAAAAGCAGGCTACCTATATAATGAGAGGCCAGCCTCGGGGGAAAAAAACACGATTGTGCCATTAATGGCGCTACATCATTAAAAAAAAGATTAAAGAGGGTCGGGGCAAGGACACATCCTTGCCTTATCCCTCTATGAACAGAAACCTCCCGAGACACATGGTCAGTCGGTGTAATCTTAACCACCAACTTAGAGTTTACATACAACTGCTGAAGCAGAAACAAAAGACGCCTGTCCATCTGGGTTTTGACCAGCTTAGCCCATAGCAACGGCCTATTTACAAGATCAAAAGCGCCCAGAGGTCCAAAAAGGCCACATAAAAGCGTCCATTCTTTCTCTGATATTTCTGGGCCAGATGGAACAGTATCAGACACTGGTCCACTACCGACCTTCCTCTCTGACCTGCCTGCTCAGGTTGAAGAATGTTATCTACCCCCAACCATGTCTCGAGCTTCAAGGCCAGGCATTTAGCATACAATTTACTAATTGCCGGAAGAAGACTAATCGGCCTATAATTCGCTGGAATTGTTCTATCCCCTTTTTTTTAAATGGGAACAACCACAGCTTGGTTCCACTGCGATGGCATTAATCCCATTTGGTTAAGTGCTGTAAATAACACAGCCAACATTGGAGCCCACCAATCTTTATAGGACTTAACCAAATCTATCGGAATAGCATCCCTTCCTGCAGCCTTATGGTTTTTACAAGTCCCCAAGAGGCCCACTGTTTCCTCCTCAGTCACGCGGGGCCAGGCTGGTAAAGTGCCCAACTCCACTCCTTCCTCTTCTTGTGATATACACTCTGCATAAAGGGCACTAAAATGAGCAACCCAATCAGAAGCTGTAGCGGAGGTCGCTGGCCTAGCCACCCTACTATTGGTTCTGATCTTAATCCAGGACCAGAAACACCTTGCGTCTCCTGTCCTGACTGCCTCCAGAGCCTTTGTTCATTGAGATCGATAATACAGCTGCTTTTTTTTATCTTAATGAGCTTTTTATAGTCATGTTTGACCTGAAAATATTGCTCAGACAAGCTAGGTAGGCTGCCTAGTCTATCTTGCTTATAGATTAATCGGTAAGAACATTGGGTCTTATAACAGTCCTCATCAAACCAAGGCTGATCCCTAGTTACCCTTGAACTATTTTTGGGGGGGAAATGAATATTAATCAGGGCCTGTACCTGTGTACACAAGCAATTATAAGCAGCTATAGCCTGATCGGGACCAGTGGCATCCATTATAGTTCCACGGAAGTTCCTTAGCTCTCCATTCTGCCAATCGGAAAAAAGGAGGGATGAGAGCTTATCCCAGTTTACAACCAGGGCTTCCTCCTCCTCAATTCCTCCGCCCATTCCATATCCCAGAATGGATAAGGCCCCAGCTTTAAAAAAGTCCTGTAATACAATCTCCAACGGGAGATGGTCACTGACCAAGATGGACCCCACACAAAAATCAACGACATTCGGTAATGCATTGAAAGACACCAACCCCAGGTCAATAGTACTCGAACCCCTCCCCCCAAGATACGTAAATTCACCTGGAATATCAGCAAAATATGACCCATTAAGTAAACAAAAATCCAACATGGACAGCAAGCCTACCAGTTTAATACCAGACGGATTAATGCCCGAGTCTTTAGATAATCTTGTGGTAACAATGAGAGGATATTGTATATTTATAAAAGGGCAATAAGGAAGTAGATCACAATCTGATCTGCCCACTCTAGCATTAAAATCACCCATAATTAGGACAAAAGCATCCAGGAATGTTAGAGTCAACTCCTCAATACATGCCTCCAATTGACCCCATACTCCCTGCTGGTATGTCTTAGAATTAGCTGGCAAGATATATATATTCAAAAAAATCCAAACCTCAATCGAGCATTTTATAATCATTCCCAACATAAAAGGGGGGAACTTAATCACCCGCACAACCCTACTTCCCAGCCCATTATGCAAAAGACACGCCAATCCTCCACTAGGCCTCCCACCCGAGGATGGTGTTGCTGGAACATCATATACTATGTACTGGGAAAGCTCAGTGGGAAGCTCAGTGGGGGATGCACTCCAAGTTTCCTGGAGCATAATAATATGAAACCTTTGAAGAAAAAAAAGCAATTCCTCATTGCACGCCTTTGCCAACCACCCCGCTACATTCCAGGAACTTATCTTACACAAACTAGCACTAGGTCCCATCAAGGACCCAGACACGGAAGTCAGCCCAATCCTCACCCCCATTGGGGCTAGGGTAAGTCCCCCGACTGGGAAACCATGGGCTGGTTACTTTGGGAGTTAACTACCTCGCTTCCCAAAGTTGAACCACAATTGGAACATCAGGCAAAGCCTGCTGAATGTCGATCAGCAATGAGCCCTCTGAGGAAAGATGTCCTTCCACTAACGGGGAAGCTAACAATGAATGATCTACACTCGTGCCTCCACCCCTTTGAACCTGCAAATTAGTTATCATGGGGAACATACCTACTGGGCTTTGCGCAAGGGCAGCCAATCGGTTATTTATAGATGGAATTCCCTCGCTGGGCACTTTTAAATTCCTGCCCTGGGGTGAGCGAGATACTGGGGGTTTCCCTATATTTGAAAATGTACTCTGCCCTTTTAACAAAGGTTGAGCCATCCGTAATGACTCCACTACGGTCATTCTAAGGACCTCCCCCACTCGAACCCCCCATGATGCAAATAAATCAAACAGCCCCAGTATTTTAGAAGCCATCCAAGCCTCCCGAATATGAACAACCACTTGCTGTATGGAATACCCAGAAGGCAAAATTTGGAATGATCTTATGGCACTTAATGGGATATTCCCCATTATAAAAGATAAATGCCTACATATTGCTAACTTGGTATTCCACCAAGGAAATATACCATTGGGAAGTGGATGGATTATAAAAGCAACTGCTCCCTGTAGAATAGAAAGCCCAGAATCCCTTCCTCCATTAATTTGTTGCTGAGGGCCATAACCTATTTCATTTAGTGGAGAAGCCCTATCCTGTCGATGGTGAGGTAAAGAGCCACATACTTCTTCAGGCTTGCTTATTGGACAGGCTCTAACAGCCTCCAATATGGCAGAGTTTGCACTAGTTAGTGTGTCCAGTATTGAAGCAGTTTGAATCTACTGGGATTGAGCCAGTTGCACCAATTGGTCAAGCCTGGCCAACAACTTCTTAACAAGGTCCCCAAACAAAGTACATTGATCCCCCCCCCAAAATCCAGATAAACTGGTTGATTAACCTCAGGCAAAACACCTATGGGGGGGGAGACAAGATTTCCCGACACCGAGTGGCTGGCACCAACAAGGTGGAGGATAAACTAGGCAAAGAGGGGGGAGTCAGATCAGCCAACTGCCCTTCCACAGATGCTGGTACTTCTAGAGGGTCCGGCACTAGGTCGGGATTCCTCGCTTCTAACTCATTTTCCAACGGGTCACGAAAGGTAACTATAAAATTATCCATCCTCTGCTGTTTTGGTTGCAATTGCCCAGGTAGGCTGGCCCCCAGCTGACGCCGCCGCTTCTTAGACATCTCTAAGTTTCCTTGGGGGGGGGGGAGACAAAAAAGAAGGCAGAACACCCCACCAGCCCACCGGCACCTAAGGACACGCGCACATGCCGAGGGCTAGCCACGCTTTAAAACTTTGCAGCACAAGGGGGCAGGTCTCTCTCAGCCAATTGGCTGCTCCAAAGTCTCAGAGGAGTCCAGAGGGCAAATGTTCCACAGGTGGAGGCTCCTTCACTCGTTCCCAACTCAGCAGCGGGGAGGGGGGGGGCACAGGACACACACCAAGGGCAGCGGAATGCTGCACGGCCCAGCCCGCAGCTCTGCTCTCCCCTGGGCTCACCCTCCATGGCATCCCCTCAGGTGCCTCGTAATGTCAGTTGTGCAAAGGTTGGTGAGACCCTGCCCACGCTTCACCACCTTCTGGCGCAAAGTGAACTTCACCTCCCTGGGATCATCTGCCCGCACCAACTTAAAATGTGCCCAGATGGGGGATTCTTTGCCCCCTCCTGACTTCTGGCCCACCAGGTGATGCACTGCTGACAGCGCTGCTGGGAGGGACAGAACATGGTGGTGACACAGTTCTCAGAGGGACAACCATCACCTCAGCTCCAAACATCTCCTCCGCGGGACTAGTGTCTGCCTCGCTGTCCCCAATCACAGTGATGTCCCGCGAAGGGGAGTACTGGAACTCTGAGGTTGATGGACTGCCCACCATGCTGCTGTCACTCTTCCTGTGCCCCCTATACCTGCTGCTGCTTCTGCTGCTCCTCTCCCTACTGCCATTGCCCGGGGATTGGGCCCTGCCTCTAGCAGCCAGGGTGGAATCCACCAGCCCTGGACTGCTGGAAATCGTGTGCACCTACTCCTGCAGCCGCAGCAGAGATAGCTGCACCCTCCGGGACTGCAGGCCTTACAGTGCCCTGCGTGGCAGTGGAGGATACGGGCAGGAGATGCCGCCGAACCACCCCCTTAGTACCACTGCTGGGAGCCTCGGAAGCTTGTATGCCAAAATCAGGCCTGTGGAGTTTGGGGCATGGTGATGGGCTCGGACTGCTGACTGCTACCACTCTGCTGGCAAAGTCTCTACCACCTCTGCCACGTGGCCCATTGCCCGCCTTATGGGCAGCATACCGGCCTCTCCTGCTTCCCTTCTCCATTTCTTCCAACCCAAAGAATGCAGTTGGAAATATTTATATTTATATTTATATTTATATTTATATTTATATTTATATATTTATTTTTTCAAATTTTTAATCTAATATATATATATTTTACACACACACATACACACACACACACACACACACACACTCTAACTGCTATTAAATATTCTAAAATCTATGGAACTAAAGGGAATATTATATCTACAAAGGCCTAGTCCTACAAACACACTGTAAAATATTAAAACTGAATCACTACACACTATATCTATCTCTATGACTAAGCTAACTCCTACATCTGTGTGTGTGCGTGCGTGTGTGTGTCAGTTTTGTACGCCTCCCTGTGTTGTTTGTTGTGAGCTGTCTCTGCCCCCCCATCCCTGTGTGTGTGTGTGTGTGTGTGTGTGTATATATATATATATATATATATATATACACACACACACACAGAGGGATGGGGGGGCAGAGACAGCTCACGACAAACAACACAGGGAGGCGTACAAAACTGATATGAAACATAAATCAGTCTAATCCTACTCTAAATAATTAAAAAAACAGGGGAAGGGAATCGGGGATAGAATATATAGTGGGACGAGGGAAAGATTCAGTGGAGGATAGGGAGAAAGAATACAGGGATGGGTAAAAAATAAAAATAACACCTAAATCTATCTACTCTAATATAAATAAATGAAACTTTGTAGGTAAATGTGTGGAAATGTATGAAATAGGAGGAGGATGGCAATGGATTAGGAACACAAACTGCTGGGAAAGGGAGACATCTGCTTCAGCTGGATGACTCTGTGTCCCCTCCCCCCCAGGTAAATTGCCTAACTCCATAAGGCTGAGCAGCCCAGAGGGCGGGATACTCTGGACGGCGGCTGAACGGCGCCACCAAAGGGCCAAGAGCCATTGGCGGGTGGAGGCGGCTACCAGCACAACTACAAGATCCATCCCAGCTCCCCCACTCTGTAACCAACCCACCAAGATGCCTGTCCTTATCTCTCACTCACTATCTCCCCTCTCACCCTTCCCTCCACCTGCTTCTCCCCCTGCTTCTTTCCCCTCTCCTCCTTCCTCCCACTACGCCTGTCATCTCTCTCCACTGTCCCCACGCCTCCTCCTCCTTCCCACCACCATTTCATGCCCCCTGCCCCTCTGTCCCAGGGCCCATCTCCCACCGATCCCATCGCCCCCTTTCCCTAATCTTATCCTCATTCCCTGTCTCCCCCTGATCAACTCCATTTCTCCTATTCCCTCTGGAACTGTCGCTCCTCCGCTAATAAAGCTCCCTATATTCATTATCTTTTCTTCTCTTGTTTTCCTCACCTTCTCGCCCTTACTGAAACCTGGATCACCCCCACTGACTCTGTCACCCCTGACATCCTCTCCTACGGAGGTCTCTCCTTCTCCCACCAGCCCCGGGCCGAAGGCCAGGGTGGTAGCGTAGGCCTCCTCCTTGCCTCTTCCTGCCAGCTTCAACCCCTCTCCTCTCCCCCCTCTCTCTCCTTCCCCTCTTTGAGGCTCACTCCGTCCACCTCTACTCCCCTCTCCACCTTCGTGTTGTGGTTATCTACCGCTCCCCCGGGCTCCCTCTCCTCCTTTCTCTCTGAGTTCGAGTCTTGGCTCACCCTATTCCTCTCTGATGACGTCCCCCCACACATCCTTGGCGACTTCAATATTCATGTTGATGCACCCTCTCAGCCTTGCATCGCCTGCTTCCTCTCCTTAGCCTCCTCCTTTAATCTCCACCTCTGGACTAGCTCCCCCACCCACACTGATGGTCACTCTCTTGATCTCGTGTTCTCTAGGAACTGCTCTGTCTCCGATCTCTCCTTTGAACCCAATCAATATCTGACCATTTCCTTGCCTCTTTCAACCTCTCCCACTACTCCACCTCCTCTTTCCCATCTCCCCGTCCCTTCCGTGATCTGTAGGCCATTGTGCCCCAGGACTTTGGCTCCTCCCTCTCCCCTCTTCTCCCCTCCGTCTTCTCCTCCTCCTCCAATTCTGTCATCTCCACCTTCAACTCCTCTTTTGGCTCCACTCTCGACTCCCTTGGCCCCTCTCCTCCCACCCAGCTCGCTCCCGTAACCTTCGCCCTTGACTCACCCCCACCATTCACCATTTCCCTTCCTGCACCTGGGCTGTTGAATGCCTCTGGCACAAATCCCAATACTGCGCTGACTTCCTCCACTTCAAATTCTGCCTTTCATCACTCAACTCTGCTATCTCCCTCGCTAGACAGCAGTACTATGCCTCACACATTGATTCCTGCTCCTGGAACCCTCATCACCTATTTTTCACTTTTGACTCCCTTCTCAACCCCCCCTGTACTCTTCCTCCCTATTCTCTCTCTGCTCAGGATCTTGCCCTCTTTTTCACCTCTAAAATTGACAAGATCCACCTGGAAATTGCTTCCAAGTCCTCTCCCCCTACCACTCCTGCCCCCTTCCTCCTTACCCACCTCTCTCCTGTCCTCCTTACCTCCTGCCTCCCTTGAGGAACTCTCCCTGCTCTCCTCCTCCAACCTTGTCCCCTGGACCCCATTCCTTCCCACGTCCTGACCTCCATTGCTTCCACCGTCGCCCCTCCCCTCCTGCACATCAACCTCTCCTTCTCTACCGGCTCTTTCCCCTCTGCCTTTAAACACCCACTCTCTCCCCCATCCTCAAAAAGTCCACTCTGTATCCCTCTGAACCCTGCCTTTTGCTTCCAAACTCCTTGAATGCATTGTCTTCTCCCGTTGCCTCGACCTCCTCTCTGCCAACTCCTCCCTTGACCCCCTCCAATCTGGCATCCGCCGCCTTCACTCCACTGAAACTGCTCTTGCTAAGATCACCAACCATCTTCTTGTGGCTAAATCCAACTGCCTTTATTCTATTCTTGTCCTCCTTGATCTCTCTGCTGCTTTCAACACTGTTGACCACCCATTCCTGCTTGATTCGCTTCATTCCCTGGGATTCCGGTACTCTGTCCTCGACTGGTTCTCCTCCTACCTTTCTGATCACTCCTTCAATGTATCTCTTCCTAACTCCTCCCCCTACTCCTCCCTAACCTCTCAGTCAGGGTTCCCCAAGGCTCTGTCCTTGGTTCTCTCTTCTTTATCTACACCCAATCCCTAGGCAAACTCATTGCCTCCCACGGTTTCCAATACCACCTATACGCTGACGACACTCAACTCTATCTCTCCACTCCTTCCCTCTCCCCCTCTGTTCAAGCTCGTCTCACCAACTGTCTCTTTGATATCTCAGCCTGGATGTCTCAACGTCAACTCAAACTGAACATGGCAAAAACTGAACTTCTTATCTTCCCTCCCAATCCTTCTTCTCCCTCTTCCCTGTTAATTGCCATTGATGCGGTCTCCATCCTCCCTGTTCCCCAAGCCCGTAGCTTGGGCTTCATCTTTGACTCACACCTTACCGTCAAACCCTAGATTGACTCCGTGGCCAAATTCTGCCACTTCTCCCTCCATAACATTGCTAAGGTCCGCCCTTTTCTGTCAGTCTCCTCTGCCAAAACTCTCATCCATGCCCTAGTCATCTCACGCCTTGACTATTGTAACCTCCTCCTCACTGGCCTTCCCCACTCTCATCTTTCTTCCCTCATCTCTGTTCAAAACTCTGCTGCCAGGATCATCCACCTACCCCGTCGCTTTTACCATGTTGTGCAGCCTCTCCTCTCCTCTCTCCACTGGCTCCCTCTTCCTGAGCGTATTCTGCACAAGCTCCCCATCTTCACCAACAAAGCCCTTCACAACCTTGCTCCCTCCTACCTCTCTGCCCTAATCTCTCTCTGAATCCTTGTTTGAGCACTCTGCTCCTCTTCCATCCCCTCTCTCACCCTCCCACGCCTCCACTGCTCCCCCAACCGCCTTCATTCCTTCTCCCTCACTGCCCCGCATGCCTGGAACTCCCTCCCTGCCCTCATCCGCCTTGCCCCCACCCTCCACACCTTCAAGCCCCTCCTCAAAACCCACCTCTTCCCCTCCACCCTTCCTAATTCCTGGTAATCATCCCCANGCCCTTCCTAACTCCTGCTAATCATCCCCACCCAGGATTATCCCCCACCTGTTATCTGCAAACTCCCAATTTACTGTAACCAAGCCAAGAACGTGTACCTGAGTTCTCGCATCCTCATGAATGTCACATCCCTTGTCTCTCTCTCTGTTCCCCCTTCCCTGTCTCCCCTCCCCCTGCCTTTAGATTGTTAGCTCTTGGGCAGGGACCATGTCTAATGTATTCTCTGTAAAGTGCCAGGTACATCGCTGGTGCTATATAAAAGGTTAATAATAATAATAATAATAATAATAATAATAATTTTAAAAATACACCTGCTGACAGGATCAGTGGCTAACTCAGAAGGAATTGGAAGGGGGAGGGCAATGACTTGTGTTACTCGCTGTGCCCGCCTTACCACAAGCCCCATTGCTTCTGTGCAGCCTAGCCCCATGCAAATCACAGACTGCAAAGCCAGTGGTCTGAGGAAAAGAGGGATGATGATTGGGCAGGCTGACTGCTAGTCCTCTCCACCCCTGGTGCCAGGAAGTCTGTTCCTCAGCTGCCCCCACCCCCCCTGGGCCTTCCAGCCCTGTTTTTCCCGCCCGAACGCTGCCAAACTCACCTGAATGCAGCCAAACTGTTCAGTCGCTTCCACGTTGATTTCGGCCGTTGGTTTGGCCATCAAAATGGGCCGAGTTTGGGCCGAACACCGAACCCCCAAACCACGTTCGCACATCCCTAACAGCTAATCCCCTTCAGGCCCCAGCCCCTGGCAGCTCGCAGCCCATAGATAGTTACCTGGGAGATAAACAGATGCACCCAATGAGTAGAAGCCTTCCCCCACTCCTCTGCGGGACAGACAGACAGACAGCCAACCCCCTTCAGTCTTGCTCCCTGTGCCTTGTCTCCTTGATTCCCCTCCCCCCCATTCCCCCAAATTTGCCTCCTTGGTCTCCAGTTCTCACTACATAGCCATGCTCCCTTTCCTGCTGCTGTGACTCCCTTCCTACTATTTCAGTGTTACAAAGTCCCCCAGTCTTACTCCCTATGCTTCTGACTCCCAGACCTGATCCTGAGTCCTGACTCTTCGTCTCGATCCAGGTCCCTATCCTCACCCCCAATTCCCACATTCACCCATGCTCTGGGTGCCCTTTCTCATCCCCCAACCCTCACAGGAGGCTAGAATGACCATTTGGTTCCCAAATATTTTGCCTGTTTGGCTTCATTTTGAGACTTCAAAATAATTCCATGCTCACACACAGCAGCAAAGGCATGCAAAGTATATCAGTATCAATTGGGATTGTGACCCCGTACACAGATTCTGAATTCCCGGTTGGGGTGTGTAATAGGGTGTGGCCATTCCCTATGTCAGATGCAGCGCCAAATCACTCATTTCACAAGGGACTACTCGCACAACATTTGTCTATTCATTTATTCCATCACCATGTTCCAGTTCTTGCTGTCACCATGGAATCAGCACCATGGCTAGGTCCCTGTCTGCTGGAGCAGAACTCCTTCCCTGACTCACTACAGGTTGACTTGTTGTCATAGCTTGCTGTTCTTAGAGCCCGACAAGAAGAGTTATGGCATTGACGGTATCAAGCTCCCTTAAAGGGACATACGCCTGTCTTTGTTGATCCTTGCTGGTACTTATTTCTCCCTGCCAAGATAATGAGGCTAACCAAGGTCTGCCTTAACCAAATTGTGATTAGAATCCCTAGCACTCCACATGCTACTGGAGCTCCTTTGTAAACATGTCAGCGTCCTTGTAAAGGAGAATAATTTAAGGACCTATTTGTGATCCTGTCACAGGGTCCCAGCCAACAGTTTGGCAGCCTCTAACGTAACTCCTGAAGCAGTCCTGAAAAATAATTCAGGGATTTAATACTCCTTCCTGGGCTACTGTATTGCAGCCCTTAGAATCATTTTGGTGGAAAGAAGAACCTTGGCAGAACTGAAATGGCTGCTTATTTTATACCTGCATTTTCGGGAACTGTTTTGGGTATGCGAATAAGTATCCAAATACTGTTAAAGTACTCAAATAAATAAATAAATTCAGTTACTGGTTTTTTGAGTATCTGAAATTACCTGAAAATATGGAATAATAACTGCGGGGTGGCCCGGGCGGGGCGGGGGAGTCAAAATCTGGGAGGGAATTGGGACAAAATTGGTATTTTTGGTATACTGGTTATCTGTATTTCAGTATTTTAGTATGCTGACTTTTGGTATTTTGCTACTTTGGGTAAATGATCAAAAACTGGTTTGGGTACCAGAAAGTAGACATGAAACAAAAAGTCTCGGCAAGTGCTGCTTTAGTTTAAAGAAGGGCATTTGCCAAGATTCATGCAACACAGAAAATTACTGTCTTTCCTGATGTTTTTACAATTTTCTGAAACTTTAAAAAACAAAAACAAATGTGGTCCCTTCTGCACACACTTATTTTTTGCATGTTGAATGGGGCTCCCAAGGGCTGGTCCCAAGCCCCGTGTGTGTCCCACATCTCCCAGGGGCTGTGGAGATGAAAACTTACTGGCTAACCACCAGGGAAGTGCTGGAAATTGCCAAATGTGCTGTAAAACTGCCATAAAACCATAATAAAATGACCAGAAAGTGACAAAAAAAGTCCCAGAAAGTGACCAAAGTGCTTTCTAAAAGGCAGAAGCATGGGATAAACCAAAAACAGCTGAAGTACTGACAGACACTCACAATCACTCCTGAAAGGTCAGTATTTCCCTTGGAATGCAAACACTTGATCCCATCTGAGCCCTCCTCAAAAGTACCCAAAATATTTGGTTCGATTTGGGTATTGGAAATGCATCGCATATACCCATTTTTGCTGGTACTTGTTTCAGCTCTAAACCTCGAGTATCATCTTGTCTAATCCTCTGTTTGGATGCAGGTTGACTACAGCAACAATAATTAAACAAAGCTAATTTTCCATGTTCAGATCCAAACAGCTTTAGCCAGAAAAGAGAATGATAAGAGCCAAGACTCCACCTATTTCCTACTCCTCTCCTCATCATCCGTATACACATGGTGGCATAAATTCTGGCATAGCGACCATGTGATACCACATTTCACAAGAGGAAAGTCGCCTACAGATCTCTTAATGGGAAGGAAGCTATGAATACATGTGGACTGTCTGAAACAGTGATGAAGCTGCAAAGATGAGGGGAAAGCAGACAGCACAAAAATCATATCATGATGTATGAGTGTCACCAGGAACGGTAGACGTAGGTAATTTAGTTCATGCTCTTAATTTTTAGAATGGCCCACATTGGTTCTCAGGTTGCATCCTAGCATTAGCTGGACCATTTTCTTGGGTAACTGAGGGTGTTTTCAGACGTTACGGGGCCACTTGGCCCCGTACTGAAACAACCCGTTCATTCCCCGCCGGGGTCACCCCGTCACACCATATCAGACATGCCGGGGGGATCCCGGCGGGGAATCTGGGAGGGGGCGGGGCCGTGCGGCGCAATGTCTGGCCGCACGGCCCTGCCCCCTCCACGCACCCCACCGCCCACCCTCCGGGAGACGGGCAGCCGGCAGGGCCAATGCGGCCGCCGCGGCGGGCCAGATTTGCCACGGCCCAGGATCCCGCTGGTGATCCCGGGCCGTGGCACGCGGCCAGACGTTACTTTTTTTGGGTCCCCGCTGGGGATCTTTTTGACCACGCTTCCCGGGACATTCCCCCAGCTAGCCCGGGAAGCATGGTTCAAATTGACCCCTTGCGGGTATTGACCATGGCGAACATCTGGTGGCCGCCAAACAGACGTTCGAGACACAGTGACCACAGGTGGGTATTCACCGTGCTTCACTGTGATCTCGTAACGTCTGAAAATACCCTGAGTTATCAGATGAAAGGTACATGCTTCATAATCAGGTTCATCTGTTGTGCCAAGAGAGGTTACCTTACTGGGACTGGTCCAAGGTAATGTGACCAGTCTGCATTGTAATGTAGAAAATACCCAAGTCATAACTTGATAGAAAGAAAAACCTCACCTGATGTCAAGGAGGCAACAGGTGCAGTTTTTGATCTGACTCTTTTACATGTTTCCTGAGCCTCAGCACAAAGAGACCTGGAACATCTCAGGGATTCTAAGAAAACCTTTGGCAGAAATGAATAGCTAACAGAAAGAGGCTTTATAACTTCTACTTCCTAAGGTAGAACTTCTTGAAAAATCTGCTCTATTATCTTTGGGATCAACAAAAAGATCCTTTATCATTCACAGAAGCTAAGAAACCCCTATGCATTATTCCAGTTGCACACAAGAAAGCACGAGGTGTTATTTCTTAAGATAGGTACGTTATGTGTCAGCCCTACACAAAAGCAAGGAAATGCTTGAACTTCTTGCAGACTTGCCGTTTGAGTCTTTTGGCTCTCTGTGCTGTGGAATGCAGAGATTGACCTTAATTGGCTTTTGGAGTATTGTGTTTCCGTATAAACATCCCAGGTATTGCTTTTAATTACGAAAAAGATCCTTGACATTCTACTGGCTCCTTTTGTGAGGATCAAGTTCTCAGTGAAAGTGAGCAGCTGATTCAAAAATGCCACATAAATAAAAAGGGCAATTTAAGAAATGTCCCTGTTACTCATTATACAAATCATCTTTTCATTGTTGCAGATATTTCTTTGATGGTTTAATACAAATGCTACAGAGCAGAGGAAACCCTTTCATATCTTGACTGACAGTTCATATTGACAGTAGATGCATTCAGTAAAACACAAGCTGGTTCAGAGGAGAAGAGGAGGGAGCCCAGCAGATAGCTGGACAGGAGTCTCTGGATCTTTGAGAGTGACGGTAACGGTCAGAGGCCCACACAGGCTTACTGCAATGCTAGTAGATGCAAGCGACAGTGACAAGAGATAAGGCCCTGGACATTTCCTTTTATAACTTTATTTATTATGAATACATGATGTTGCAAAGTCCCCTCTTTGAATATGCCAAGTGCAGACAGGGCTGGCCTTAGAAATTGCGGAGCTCTAGGCGAACACAAAATGCGGGGCTCCCTCAGATCCACGCGCTTTCCCAGGGGTGGCTGGTGGGTTCTGATGTTGGAGGGGCACTGGGGCAGTAAGGCCGGGTCTGCGAGCCTAGTGGGGGAGCCAGGGGGACGGTAGGCGGAGCCAGGGGGACGGTAGGCCAGTGGCATGGCAAAACCCAGCAGCAAGGAGTTCCCAGGCTTAACATCAGATGGAAGAAAACACAGTCTACATGTACATCAAGCTTAAAATAAATAATTTATAACCCCAAAACACAGGGAAACACCCACAACACAGGCAAAACACAGCAGGAAGGAGTTCCCAGGGTTAACATTGGATGGACGAAAACACAGTCTACATGCACATCAAGCTTAAAATAAATAATTTATAAATCCAAACAACTGGCTTAACATCAGATGGAAGAAAACACAGTCTACATGTACATCAAGCTTAAAATAAATAATTTATAACCCCAAAACACAGGGAAACACCCAAACCAC
>QEPC01012674.1:244420-257221 GCA_003113815.1 Sphenodon punctatus | reverse complement strand
TTTCATACCCAGTGAAAAGTCTGTAACTTTTGTAAAGGTGCAGACATTTCACTTGCTCTGAAAAGTTGCAGACTTTTGAGTATGAAAAGTCTGCAACTTTTCATAGGAGTGCAATTCCCAATAGCAGTGGTTCATTTTGCTACAACTGCTTGATGCTTTGAGATCACTAAAGGCATTTCCCTGTGTATTTATGATGTTGTGCATCTACTTCTGGTGCTGAGAAGCACCAGAAAGGTTTGTTCCCCACCCCCAGATGCTCTGATATCTCTCTCCACGTGCTCCAGTAGCAGGTGGCGCATATGCAACAGGCAAGACTCAAAGGTTCAATTCTGCAGCATAATTTATGTTTTTTTAAAAATCAGTATGTGAGGTATAAACCTCTCTTCAGAGCCTATAGCTACTTGAGAGCTTGGAACGAAAGGGAAATTGGAGCTCTTGTCCACTCCTGAAATTATTTGCAATAGTCCTGAATAAGAGGCAATGTGTGGGGCCAGAGGAGTTCATGCTAACTGCCCTGCCTCCCTGCTAAGATAATGAGACAGACTGGAGGCTAGCGAAGGTGGACCGCCTTAACTAAATTGTGAATTTAGAGTATCTAGCTCTCCACATGCTAGCACTGAGGCCCATTAGCTGCCTTGTAAAAGAGAATTCTGTCCAATAAAAAGTGCCATTAATGTTCGGTAATTGGTCTTCTTATTAATATTCCAGCCATATAATGTTCCAGCCATATTCCAGCCATATAATGCACCCAGCGCAATGTTTTCCGAATACCAAGATCACTCCTTTTAGCAATGAGTTAATAAAATACTCTTTCTATGCATGTTTGTGTCAGCAAGGGCCTGCTTGAGAAAGGAATAAGTGAGATGCTCAAGCCCCACATTGATCAATTTCACAAGAGTCGCTACTGTACTGGAGACAGTACGTTTTGGATTGGTTAGCCCATGAAATCAGTCAAAATCCATCACTTCTTCGCTAATTACTACTCCATTACTCTTAGTTTACAGTGATCATGTAATGAATCATCCCTCACCAGATAAAAAAGTGAATAAAGACAAAAAAATCAATTCATCTCCCAATTAACATACGACCACAAGCCTCCACGCCATAGCCTATTTACCGTACTGAGTATGCAGAAACTAACAGCTCGTGGTTAGACAACAGCAAAACAGAAGAAGAATTATGAAATGAAATTAACCTTCTACAGGGGAGGTTCCTGAATGCGCATCCTGTTTAGGTTTAATAAGGCAAGTAAAGTATAGAACTTCATTGAAATAACTGATTATTAAAACCCCATAAATACTTATATACAAAGAGGCACTCCAGTCTCCCAGACTTAATAAATATGTTGTTTTGGCATTTTGCTTGATATACATCTGCCCACATACATTTCAATGATAGATATATGGGAGCTTGGGTGTAAAGCAGAACCTTAGCCACACAACCATCCATCAGACACTAAGTTGCTGTTAATAACCTTCCCTTGGGGAAAATGCCAGCAAATTGTTATGAATTTGGTGATGCAGGGCCTTCAGTCAGTCACACTGGAGAACTCAATCTTCCTTCTCCAGGAAAAATATAGATTGTGTTGGGGAGAGAAGAGTGACGGGAGGGTCTTCCAAGAAAGACACATTGTTCCCTAAAGTAAAGGACAAATGGGCAGGGAGAAAGAAGGGGCTTTTGTTCAGCACAGAAGTCACTGGCAGCTCTTTTCTTTACTCCCAAATGCCTTATGCAATGGTCTCTGAGGCAAAGACTTGCTTGGGGAAGGGAGCATGGCATTGGAATGAACCCATCACCAGGAGGAAACAATTACCACTTTTAATCTATAAAACATTTTAAACGGGTGGTGATTGCCTCTCATTCTTTCTCCCTCTTTCTTTTCCCCTTAAGAACGATCAATCACAAACTCATTATGATCAGTGCCTCTCTGATCACCTGTTTCCATAGACAGCATTTTAAGAACAGGGGAAATATTGATGGGGTGGGGAGGGACAGAGTCATAAATGGGGGTTGACATGGAATAGAGAGCCTGTAGGATACACCTTTATAGCGGTGCTCTACCTTGGGAGATTCCCAGACTGTGGGCAATGGAACCCTTGTTGACTGTTTGTTTGCTAAGGACCAGCTCATCCATATTAGGGAACAACGTATGTCCCAGCTCAGGTGCAACACCTGGTGAGCTAATGACGGAGGCTGACTCTAAGGTGTCATATTAGCCAGAGGTCGTTTTTACACACACACACTTTTTCCACCCAGACTTAAAAGGCCAGATTCTGAAAATTCCCGCACAGGGAGTTTAGACACTCCCCCTCCCCCGAACGGAAGTTGCCTGGGCACCATTGCAGACAGTGGTGCCAGCAACTCCTGCATGTTTTGAGAAGCAGACATGGTAAGTTCTCTAATATCGGGGACTTACCAAGTCCACGTCTCAAAACATGTGAGAGTCACCAGCGCTGCTGTTTCCAACAGCACCCAGGCGACTTCTGGTCGGGGGACGGGGGAGCATCTAAACTCCTCATGCAGGCATTTGCAGAACCTGGACTCTTTAGTCTGGGTGAAAAAAGTGTGTGTGTAAAAATACACAGAGTTGCTAGAACTACGATGGTCTAGGAGTTCTGTATCACCTGGTACCTCCATGTCTGAAAGAGCGTTATCAGATCCAGGTGGAAATTCTGGTTTCACCCCTAGGCTAAAAAATTCACACCCTTCAGACTTTTTTGTATGATCTGAATTCTGAACCCTCTATCCTCCTCATTGTTCCCCTCTAACTATCCTCTGATTTGTCTCTCTGGGTAAAAGCACACGTGATGGTGGGATGGCAGCAGCCTGACCCAGCCCAGGGAGAAAAACCACAGTGGACATGTGCCAGACTGGGCTGCTGAAAAAATGTGGCAGTGAGTGACCAGGGCACCATGGATGGTGGGGAGAAGCATGAACATGCAGCCAACATACCCCAGCGCTGTGCCTGGTGGCTTACCCCCCGTCACCAGGCCGGCTAGCCATAGTGGTCCAAACCTGGGCTGCATTTGCAGCTTGGGAACAAACATGAGAGTCCGCTGTGGCCTGCTTTGGCTCCGTCAGGCCTGGGCTGTGACCTCAGGCACAGCTCGAGGCAATCCAACATCTGGATGCAATCCAACAGGTATGCAGATGAGGTCCAGTACAAAACTGGCCACAGTGGACCACTGTTACATCTGTTTTTGCCCTCTCTTGTTTATTTAATAAAGATTAACTTTTTATTGGGTAATTTCAGACATGACGGGCCATTCGGCCCGCCATGCTGAACCATGGACTGGGATCCGTCTCAGGTCCCGGTCCGTGATCAGGCCGTCCGTCCTTTTGACGTTCCAGCTAGGGATGTGCAAATGCGGTTCGGATGTTCGGAGTTCGGACTGAACTCAGCATGTTCGGTGGACCGAACCAAACTCCTGAACTGAACTTCCGAACTTCCGAACAGTTCGGAAAAGTTCAAAAAAGTTTGGATGAGTTCAGGCGGGAAAAAAGTGGTAAACACGCCCTGGGAGGAGGGGGGGCAGTTCAAGAGCAGACTTTCTGGCACCAGGGGTGGAGAGGCTTGGAATGGCAGCCTTCCTGCCTCACAACACTGGCTTTGAAGGCTGCCATTGGCCACAGGCTAGCCTGCACGGAGCCAATGGGGCTTGTGGAAAGGCGGGCACAGCAAAGAAACAAAAATCATTGCCCTCCCCCCTTCCAAATCCTTCTGAGTGAGCCACTGATCCTTTCAGCAGCATTTTCAGAAGTGTCCCTCTCCCAGCAGTTAGTGTTTCCTCCCCAATCCATTGCCATCCTCCTCCTATTCACCCATTCCCACACATTTACCTACCTAGATTCATTTATTTACTTTAGATTAGATAGATTTAGGAGTTATTTTTTTATTTTACCCCTTCCTGTGTTCCCTGTGTTCAATCTTCCTTCCTCCCTCCCCCCTCCATTGAATTCTTTCCCTCTCCCTCTCTGTATATTCCATCCCTGATTCCCTTCCCCTGTTTTTTTATTCATTTAGAGTAGCATTAGATTTATTTAGGTTTCATTTCAGTTTTGTACCCCTCCTTGTGTTGTTTGTGATTCCCCCGTCCCATAGATAGATAGATAGATAGATAGATAGATATAGGAGATAGCGTTTAGTTATTTAGTTTTAGTGTTTGTAGGACTAGGCCTTTGTAATTATTAGATAATCCATTTAGTTCATAGCATTTAGAATAGTTATTAGCAGTTAGATTTAGTGTAAAGATAGATAGATATAATATTAGATAAAAAATTTGAATACAAAATAAAAATTATATATAGAGAGAGTGGCAGCATGCAGCAGCAGCCCGAGCCCATCACCATGCCTGATTCACAGGCCTGATTTTGGGGCACAGACTTCTGAGGATCCCAGCACTAGTGGCACTAGGGAGGTGGTGGTTAGGCATCGCCTCCTGGCAGCATCCTCCACAGCCACGCGGGGCATTACAACACCTGCATTGCAGGAGGATGAGGCTGTCTCATCTGCGGCTCTAGGCATAGGTGCTTCAGGGGCCGAAGTTCCTCAGGGGTCAGCATTGTGCCCCATTATAGAGGAGATTCCCCCTCCCCCCCCCCAGCAGTCCAGGGCTGGTGGATCTCACCCCAACTGCTAGAAGCAGGGCCCGATTTCTGGGCAATGGCAGTGGAGCAGCAGTTGCAGTAGCAGCAGCTGCATCTATAGTAGGCAGGGGGAGAGTGCTGCTCAGAGTGACAGAAGAATGGGGGGGCAGTACATCTGGCTCAGGATCCCAGTACTCCCCTTCGTGGGGGAACATGCCTGAGATTGGGGAGAGGGAGGCAGACAGCAGTTCTGTGGAGGAGGTATCTGCTGGTGCTGAGGCGATGGCTGTCCCTCAGCGAGCTGTGTCGCTGTCGTCCCCATGTTCTTCCCCGGCTTCCAGCAGCGCGTCACCCGGTGCAGGCCAGAAGGCAGAAGGGGGCACAAAATCTTTTGTCTGGGAGCATTTTAAGTTGGTGTGGATGATCCCCGGGAGGCACGGTGCAGTTTGTGCCGGAAGGTGGTGAAGCATGGGCAGGTGCTCACCAACCTTGGCACAACTGCCATGGCGAGGCACCTCAAATCATGCCACAGCCCTGTGCTGGTAAGTGGGCAGGCAGGGGCAGTGGACGCCAGCGGGTTCCCGACCCCAGAGGTCAGTCACACGCCTTCATCAGAGGGCAAGCGTCCTGCTCCAAAAGCTGCCTCTAGCAGCAGGAGCAGTAGCACGGCAAGGGGGGAAGATCAGCAGCAGCAGCAGCAGTAGCAGCAGCAGCAGCAGCAGCAGCAGCAGTAGCAGCAGCAGCAGCAGCAGCAGCAGCAGCCTTGCCAATGTCAGTGCACCATGGAGGAGCTGGGGTGGGGCAGCTGCCAAGTCAGCTGGCAGCTGCAGGACGTGGCAGGCGTTGTGGCTTTCAGGTGAAAGCCACGTGCCTATTGGGGGAAATGATAGTGGTGTATGGGCAGCCCTTCTCCATGCTGGGGGACATGGGCTTTACACAGCTGATTGGTTTCCTGGCCCCCCAGTTTAAGCTGCCATCCTGCACCACCCTCAGTCATACTGTGGTACCATCCCTGTACCGGGCTCTAAAAGAGCGAGTGAGGGAGCAGCTGGCTGGGGCTCGGGGGACCACTGTCCACTTCACCGCGGACCTGTGGTCCACCAAGAACGCCCAGCACGCCTACCTGGTGGTAATGGCGCACTTGTGGCAGGACCCGGATGTAGCTTTCAGGAGTTGCAGGAGGGGTCGCGAAGCAGGTTATTGGTGGGCCCCGCTTGAGGTGGAAGTGATGGATGTCTCCCACACAGCTGTGAAAATTGAGGGAGCCCTTACTGCCATTGGGGAGGGAGTGGGTCGTGCCAGGTGCGGCCTTCACCAAGGGATGCATAGTGACAGACAACGCGGCAAACATAGTTGGGGAGTGGCAGCAGGGGTCCCGAAGCAGGGTATAGGTGGGCCCTGCTTCAGGCACAAGTAATGGACAACCCCCACATTGCTAGGAAAATCGAGGCAACCCTGACCACCATGGTGAGGGAGTGAGTCATGCCAGGTGTGCCCTTCACCAAGGGGTGTGTTGTGACGGACAACGCGGACAATATACTGAAGGCAGTCCATGACGGGGGCTTCACCAGCATCCCTTGCGCCACACATACCCTTCACATGGTGGTCAGGGATACTCTGGGCTTGGGGGACAAGGGGATTGGATCAGGCACCCTTAGCCCCCTGATAGAGCGGGGGAGGAAGCTGGCCGGTTTTATTAACCGCAGCGTACAGGAAAGTGAGCTCCTCCGGGCCATGTAGGCAGAGCAAGGGTCCCCAGTGCACCAGCTGGTGCAGAATGTTTCCACCAGGTGGGATTCCACGTTCCTGATGCTCAAGCGGCTTGTGGAGCAGAAAGCCTCCTTGCATCAGGTGCAACTGGAAACAGACATCAGGGCACCTCCAGGGTACAACGGGGTGGAATGGGACATCCTCTTCCAAACGATCTTTATTTTCACACCGTTCCTGGCCATGATGGAGACCATCAGCTCCTCCACGGCTAGCATCAGCCAGGTGATCCCTTTGGTCCAGAGTCTGCACCGGAGGNTCTTTCCCTCTCCCTCTCTGTATATTCCATCCCTGATTCCCTTCCCCTGTTTTTTTATTCATTTAGAGTAGCATTAGATTTATTTAGGTTTCATTTCAGTTTTGTACCCCTCCTTGTGTTGTTTGTGATTCCCCCGTCCCATAGATAGATAGATAGATAGATAGATAGATATAGGAGATAGCGTTTAGTTATTTAGTTTTAGTGTTTGTAGGACTAGGCCTTTGTAATTATTAGATAATCCATTTAGTTCATAGCATTTAGAATAGTTATTAGCAGTTAGATTTAGTGTAAAGATAGATAGATATAATATTAGATAAAAAATTTGAATACAAAATAAAAATTATATATAGAGAGAGTGGCAGCATGCAGCAGCAGCCCGAGCCCATCACCATGCCTGATTCACAGGCCTGATTTTGGGGCACAGACTTCTGAGGATCCCAGCACTAGTGGCACTAGGGAGGTGGTGGTTAGGCATCGCCTCCTGGCAGCATCCTCCACAGCCACGCGGGGCATTACAACACCTGCATTGCAGGAGGATGAGGCTGTCTCATCTGCGGCTCTAGGCATAGGTGCTTCAGGGGCCGAAGTTCCTCAGGGGTCAGCATTGTGCCCCATTATAGAGGAGATTCCCCCTTCCCCCCCCCAGCAGTCCAGGGCTGGTGGATCTCACCCCAACTGCTAGAAGCAGGGCCCGATTTCTGGGCAATGGCAGTGGAGCAGCAGTTGCAGTAGCAGCAGCTGCATCTATAGTAGGCAGGGGGAGAGTGCTGCTCAGAGTGACAGAAGAATGGGGGGGCAGTACATCTGGCTCAGGATCCCAGTACTCCCCTTCGTGGGGGAACATGCCTGAGATTGGGGAGAGGGAGGCAGACAGCAGTTCTGTGGAGGAGGTATCTGCTGGTGCTGAGGCGATGGCTGTCCCTCAGCGAGCTGTGTCGCTGTCGTCCCCATGTTCTTCCCCGGCTTCCAGCAGCGCGTCACCCGGTGCAGGCCAGAAGGCAGAAGGGGGCACAAAATCTTTTGTCTGGGAGCATTTTAAGTTGGTGTGGATGATCCCCGGGAGGCACGGTGCAGTTTGTGCCGGAAGGTGGTGAAGCATGGGCAGGTGCTCACCAACCTTGGCACAACTGCCATGGCGAGGCACCTCAAATCATGCCACAGCCCTGTGCTGGTAAGTGGGCAGGCAGGGGCAGTGGACGCCAGCGGGTTCCCGACCCCAGAGGTCAGTCACACGCCTTCATCAGAGGGCAAGCGTCCTGCTCCAAAAGCTGCCTCTAGCAGCAGGAGCAGTAGCACGGCAAGGGGGGAAGATCAGCAGCAGCAGCAGCAGTAGCAGCAGCAGCAGCAGCAGCAGCAGCAGTAGCAGCAGCAGCAGCAGCAGCAGCAGCAGCCTTGCCAATGTCAGTGCACCATGGAGGAGCTGGGGTGGGGCAGCTGCCAAGTCAGCTGGCAGCTGCAGGACGTGGCAGGCGTTGTGGCTTTCAGGTGAAAGCCACGTGCCTATTGGGGGAAATGATAGTGGTGTATGGGCAGCCCTTCTCCATGCTGGGGGACATGGGCTTTACACAGCTGATTGGTTTCCTGGCCCCCCAGTTTAAGCTGCCATCCTGCACCACCCTCAGTCATACTGTGGTACCATCCCTGTACCGGGCTCTAAAAGAGCGAGTGAGGGAGCAGCTGGCTGGGGCTCGGGGGACCACTGTCCACTTCACCGCGGACCTGTGGTCCACCAAGAACGCCCAGCACGCCTACCTGGTGGTAATGGCGCACTTGTGGCAGGACCCGGATGTAGCTTTCAGGAGTTGCAGGAGGGGTCGCGAAGCAGGTTATTGGTGGGCCCCGCTTGAGGTGGAAGTGATGGATGTCTCCCACACAGCTGTGAAAATTGAGGGAGCCCTTACTGCCATTGGGGAGGGAGTGGGTCGTGCCAGGTGCGGCCTTCACCAAGGGATGCATAGTGACAGACAACGCGGCAAACATAGTTGGGGAGTGGCAGCAGGGGTCCCGAAGCAGGGTATAGGTGGGCCCTGCTTCAGGCACAAGTAATGGACAACCCCCACATTGCTAGGAAAATCGAGGCAACCCTGACCACCATGGTGAGGGAGTGAGTCATGCCAGGTGTGCCCTTCACCAAGGGGTGTGTTGTGACGGACAACGCGGACAATATACTGAAGGCAGTCCATGACGGGGGCTTCACCAGCATCCCTTGCGCCACACATACCCTTCACATGGTGGTCAGGGATACTCTGGGCTTGGGGGACAAGGGGATTGGATCAGGCACCCTTAGCCCCCTGATAGAGCGGGGGAGGAAGCTGGCCGGTTTTATTAACCGCAGCGTACAGGAAAGTGAGCTCCTCCGGGCCATGTAGGCAGAGCAAGGGTCCCCAGTGCACCAGCTGGTGCAGAATGTTTCCACCAGGTGGGATTCCACGTTCCTGATGCTCAAGCGGCTTGTGGAGCAGAAAGCCTCCTTGCATCAGGTGCAACTGGAAACAGACATCAGGGCACCTCCAGGGTACAACGGGGTGGAATGGGACATCCTCTTCCAAACGATCTTTGTTTTCACACCGTTCCTGGCCATGATGGAGACCATCAGCTCCTCCACGGCTAGCATCAGCCAGGTGATCCCTTTGGTCCAGAGTCTGCACCGGAGGCTGGATGAGATTCTCCACCAGGGGCAGGAGGGTGGTCCTGAGGGCAGGAAGCTGGGGTCTGAGGCGGTTGGCCTGGCACGGCAGCTGAAGGCAGAGCTGACAGGGTAGTTTGCTGAGCTGCTGAAGCGGGATGAATATGTGCTGGTAACTATGTTGGACCCCAGGGTCAAGGGAAGCGTGGCACAGCAGACGGCATTCTATGGGTTGTGGAAGGATGATCTGGTGGAGAGGGTCCGGCGGGCAGAGAATGCTCTGGAGAGCACACGGTGGCAGCAGCAGCACCAGGATGCCCCTGGGGATGGTGGGAGTGGGAACAGCCACCCCTTTCAGCTAGCGGGGTCTATCCCTGCCCCCAGCCTAAGCAGTAGCAGCACCAGTAGCAGGCCAAGCAGCACCAGCAGAACCCCTATTGCAAGCAGCAGCAGCTCGTATGTGCAGGCCACTCTGGGGAGCATGGGCCCATGTACAGCAGGGCAGGCAACGTGGCTGAGGACAGTGGTGGAGGTGGTGCCCCAGATGATCTACCAGAGGGAGTGTGACAGTGCCTCAGTAGCAGTGGAGAGCTACCTGGAGGAGGAGCCCTGCATTGAGCCCAGTGGCAATCCCTTGGCCTACTGGGCCGGCAAGACCAAGGTGTGGCCGGCCCTGTCCAAAGTGGCCAAGGGTATCTTGTCCTGCCCACCAACCAGTGTCCCCAGCAAGTGGGTGTTCTCCATGGCAGGGGACATTTACTCCCCACACCACCTGAGACTGGGGGCCAAGTTGTTGGAGCAGTTGCTCTTTCTGAAGGTGAACGTTCCACTGCTGAGATTCCCCAGCTGTCCCTGGTGTACAAGGATTGATGGTGCAGTGGCATACGCCATCCCATGACAGGGGCAGTCTTGAGACGGGGCTCCTCCTCAATCTGGGCTACTGCTGCTGTGCTGAGGTGCTGTCCCTCCCTCCTAATGCCTGTCTGCCTGCCCTGGTTGCAAAGCTTGAACCGTGCCTCAGTCATCAGCCTACCAGAGCCTTGCGCTCCTGCCAAGCTGCCCCCCAGATGCCCTAGATCCAAGCCTGTCTCAGTGTGCCTACCTGCCTTCTGCTCCTGCCAAGATGCCTTCCCAGGTGGCCTAGATCCAAGCATGCCTCAGTCTGCCTGCCAGTGCCTTCCGCCCATGCCACGCTGTCCGCCCAGATCAAAGCCTGCCTCAGTGTGCCTGCCAGTGCCTTCCGCTCATGCCATGCTGTCCGCCTGCCTGCCTGCCTGTCCGCCCGCCAAGGCGGCCATAGATCAAAGCCTGCCTCAGTCTGCCTGTCTTCCACCCATGCCATGCTGCCCGTCCAGATAAAAGCCTGCCTCAGTGTGTCTGCCAGTGCCTTCTGCTTATGCCACACTGTCCGTCCGCCCACCCGCCCAGGCGGCCCTAGAGCAAAGCCTGCCTCAGTCTGCCTGCCTTCCGCCCATGCCACGCTGCCCGCCCAGATCAATGCCTGCGTCAGTGTGTCTGCCAGTGTCTTCCGCTCATGCCATGCTGTCCACCCACCCGCCCAGGTGGCCCAAGATCAATGCCAGCCTCAGTCTGCCTGCCACTAAGTTCCACGCTGCTCATGCCACGCTGTCTGCCTGCCTGCCCTTGAAAACCCTGGGTGATGTGCCCCGCTGGCCCAGTAATCCCGCTGCTGCTGTCTGCTGGTCCATCGAGGCTCTGCCCTGGCCAATCCAAATGTGCCCACACAATCGTGCTGCTGCCATCTGCTGCTGTATGGGAGAACTTCCCTGGCAAATCCGCTGCCATCCTGGCTCCATGGGTGCTGCGTACAGGCAAATCCTGCTGCTGATGTCTCTGCTGTTCCACAGGTTCTGTGCCCGATCAATCCGAAGTCTGCTGTGGCTGCCAATGCCGCCTCTGCTGTCTGAGCCATGGGTTCTGTACCCGGGCAACCCAATCTCTGATGCTGCTTCCAATGCCGCCTCTGCTGTCTGAGCCATGGGTTCTGTGCCCAATCAATCCAAAGTCTGCTGCTGCTCCCAATGCTGCCTCTGCTGTCTGAGTCATGGGTTCTGTGCCCGATCAATCCAAAGTCTGCTGCTGCTCCCATTGCTGCCTCTGCTGTCTGAGCCATGGATTCTGTACCTGGGCAACCTGATCTCTGCTGCTGCTCCCATTGCCACCTCTGCTGTCTGAGTCATGGGTTCTGTACCCGAGCAACCCAATCTCTGATGCTGCTTCCAATGCCTCCTCTGCTGTCTGAGCCATGGGTTCTGTACCCGGGCAACCCAATCTCTGATTCTGCTTCCAATGCCGCCTCTGCTGTCTGAGCCATGGGTTCTGTGCCCGATCAATCCAAAGTCTGCTGCTGCTCCCAATGCTGCCTCTGCTGTCTGAGTCATGGGTTCTGTGCCCGATCAATCCAAAGTCTGCTGCTTCTCCCAATGCCACCTTTGCTGTCTGAGCCAAGGGTTCTGTGTCTGGGCAAACCAGTGTCCATTTCTGCTGCCTCTACTGTGCCATGTGTACCGTGTTCCAGCAATCCAATGTCTGTTACTGGGTGACTGGCTGGCTACATGCTTTGAATCGCCACCGAGCAAGACTTGACCAATTGGCAGAATAGCTTGTTCAGCTCCGGAGAGTAGGATGCAAACCTGAAATGCCTGGCTGAGTAGGGGTGTCAGCCACCACACCAAGCCCTGGCCGGACCTCTGCCACTCCTCCACTGGTGATGACTGACACTAATGCCTGCTTCCCTTTCGGAATGGTGGTCCCCTATCTCCTAGGACCGACAAACACATGTTCTACTGCTGGTGATGTTTACATGGAGCCCTTCTTCACTTTGTCCTTCAAACTTCTCCTTTAAATATGATTATTTCCTACTGCCACCAAGATCTGCACCTTGGGTCGGCTCCACCCGGGACCGCGCCCTAGGCTTCAAGACTCCCCACAGTGGCAGTCCCTCCTCCTTCTTCAGCTGGGACTCGCTGTCCCTCAGTGAGCTGTATCACCCCAATGTCCTTCCCTGGCTCCCAGCAGTGTGTCACCCGGTGCAGACCAGAAGGCAGGAAGGGGCAAAAAATCTTTGGTCTGGGATCATTTTAAGTTGGTGCAGGCAGACGATCCCTGGGAGGCGTGGTGAAGTTTGTGCCAGAAGGTGGTGAAGCGTGAGCAGGTGCTCACCATCTTTGGAAGTTGGCACAACTGCTATGGCGAGGCACCTCAAATCATGCCACATCACTGTGCTGGTAAGTGGGCAGGCAGGGGCAGTGGGCGCCAGCGGGTTCCTGACGCCAGCAGCCAGTCGCACACCTTCATCAGCGGGCAAGCATCCTGCTCCAAATGTTTGACTGCTGGTGTTGTTCACATGGAACCTTGGGTCGGCTCCACCAGCAACTGTCCCCTAGGTTTCAAGGCTCCCTGCAGTGGTATTATTATTATTATTATTATTAACAAACATTTATATAGCGCAAGCAGTGTACCTGGCACTTTACAAAGTAATAAAATAGACACGGTCCCTGCCCCTAGGGCTTACAATCTGAGAGACAGGAGCTGGGGGAGA